>MU224754.1:4121840-4137926 GCA_018584345.1 Thuja plicata
CTAATTAAATTTCCTAGGAAAACTTAGGGACTCTTAATGTTATTTTTATGTGGTCAATATATGTGGCCAGTATACTGACTTCTATAAAAATAATATTAAGGAGCACCATAACCTAGAGGGTTTTATAGTAACGCAGAATCCTTAGCTTATAAGTAAATCCAACCTTTTCGAATAACCCTGGAGATGGAGAACAGTGAATCTTTCTCTTTCCTCCACATCTTCAAACTCTATTTGAATACCTGGTTGATATGTAGACACAGACTCTAGTCATGATTCCCCTTAGACCCTCTTGTTTGTAAATTTAATATAAAATTTCTCTTTAAAAAAAAAAAAATTGTTGCGTTTTGGGCATGACACAAAAGTTGCTGTGTCTAGGGTGACTATATTTGCTGGGTATTGTAGTGGCTGGGGATTAGCAAGAAGAATAGTCTAAGTAGGTGCATTGTACAATGTTTCCAACTGAAGTATCAGTTCTGGTGATTACATTGCATAGGGAAAGTTTGTGACCTTAAAAATGCCAAAAGCGGCAAAGTGAGTGGCCATATTGTCTCCATCGGCCTTTAATGGGTATATGGATTGAATGAAGCCCTACATTTTAGGCCAAAGTCTAGGTTCTATGTCTATTATTTCCCATATTCTAGAGTCCTCCTTGGACCCCACAAGAACACCTTCCTTTGGGTATTTGGAGGTTAAAGGCAGCTTTGCTAACATCTTTTCATCCTTAGTTTTTGTGGCCGCCTGAGTGGAGGTGGTAGCTAGCTTCAGGCTATCAAGAGGGGTGATTACTTTAGACATCTTGATCAACTATCTACAACCTACAAGATCAGAGAACCCTTAGAACATGGAGTATATAAAAAGAGCATTAGAAACTCCAGGGGATTCTTCACCACCCTGCACCTATCCAACAAGGGTTAGCATATATCAAAAATTATAGAATACCTAAAATAGACATGAGTTAGATTCCAGCGTGTTCAACTAAGTGACAGGATGAAAAAAAAAAGACAAGGGACTCCTCAAGACCCAGAGTCTAGATAAACTAGCCATTATTGACATGACCGGTAGTAAGCCATATTTGGCTAACATGGGCCATCATGTGGCCATGCAACATATGTTGTAAATGTCATTAATAGTGACAAGTAGGCCAACACGAGGGAAAATTTAATGCCAGATGGGACAGGGTTTAAATTCTGACTCATGGGAAATTAATCCTGCCATTTAAGGTGATAAGACATGGGAGAGAGAAATTTTACATGGCTCAACTCAGCAAGGTGTCGAGTTCGAACCGTGGTGACTTCCTCTTAATGAGCTTGGAAAGGTGATGGAAAATAATCACGATAGAGTGAAATGAGCTCAAAAGAATGGAAGGATACACACAAAATATACATAAGTTTATTGAGGGTCAAAGGCTGAGGTCGAGGGCCAAGACATATATATACTAAAATATAGGGAACTGAAGCTCTACGAGGGCTAAAGCGAAGCTCATAGAAAAACAGTGACATATATATAGTATCTATAGATTATTTACATGATTATACAAAACTTACATAGCCACACGGGCTACCCTATGACAATATACATTACATACATTAATTTACAGCTACATAGAGGGTGGACAACCCTCTGGCAGAGCCAACCCACCAATGGGAGGGAAACCAAGAGAAAAACACAAAAGGTGGAAACGAAAAAACAAAACAAAAGATGAAATGAAAATAAAAGGAAATAGAAAAAACTAGACAACAAGAAACAAGATAAGGGAAAACCTAAAACCTACCTAGAAACATGAATAAAAGAAGGGGAGAAGAACACCAGTAGTGCTCTGCAGCAAGTCTACCCTCAAATGATCATGAGCGGACATCACAAATCAACTTGTAATCATGACTAAGCATAGAGAAATTCATAGTTTAATCACCTAAGAATCTCTTTGAATGCTCTAAATGTTTTAATTGTGGTAACTATGAAAGTGATGGGTAATTTCCATTTATACTCTTAGGGTAAAAACAAGTTACATTCTTCTCTGCAAACACCAGAATAGGTAGACCTCCGAACTCTAGGCTCGGGGATTCCATTCAACTATGCCTTCAAGAAAAAGGAGACATAGTTGAAGAGAATCCCGGAGTTCGAAATCCAGCTCTAGAAGAACAAAAGACTCTGGGACCAGGAGTCATGAAAGATAAAATGAAAAAGAAAGACACCTCACAAGAGAAAATCTTGGAGAAGAAAAGTAAAGGAAACAAAGAAAACAAGGCAAGAGGAAAAAGCCAAAAAAAAGGGGGACCCAACATTTTGCACACAAAATGTAGGGATGGGTATGCAAAGCATAACACCATCTAGGAAGGACATCATTCGTGACCCATTTACAATTTGTAACACCTCATCTAGCAAAGGGAGAGGGTGATTGTCCTTCTTAGAGGCCTTATTCAAGTTGTGTAAATCCACACATAGGTGGATCTTGTCATTATTTTTTCACACGGGGATGAGGTTGAAAACCCATGTAGTATGGTAGATAGGAAAGATGATCTAGGCTGACAATAATTTCTAAACTTCCTAGTGGATCAAGGGTTCGATCAAAGGGTTTACTAGCCTCTATTTCTACCAGAAAGGTTTGGCTTCTAGATTTAGGAGGATGGTATGTGTCATGATGAATGTATCATAGGTTTTAATATCTTTATACCCCCAAGCAATAAAATCAATGTATTCTCAGAGAACCGCAAGAATATTCTCCTTCTCCTTCGGGGAGCAGGAGGTACCAATGTGAACCAATTTTTCTTCATCATCTTTACTGAGGTTAACTATTTTCATATTTTCATCCCTTAGAGGAGGATCATATCTTGTCTTGTCTCTGGGGGTCCAAATCAAATATTTGTTCTAGAGCTACCATACCTTTAGGAATGGTGTTGGTTAGTAGGTCAATGATCCTGTTGTCTTCTCCCCCTTGCTCGATGTTCGTCATGATGAATTTCTTCCATGACCTAATCTTCAAAGATGCCAACATTGGCCATTAAGGCCAAGATGTGTTGGTCATCCTCAAAAACCTAAAAGTGTGTGATATTGTCTAGGATGAATGGGGTGGGGAACATTTCAATAGATAATCTCTAGAGCTAGGAACAAGCCATTGGCTCAAGGGTACTAGCAAACACAGCGAGGGCATCCAAAACATAGTTACGTTTCTAGGGGATAAGCTCAATGCCAAAATCAATGAAGTCTTCGATCGAGCTCCATGCTCAGTTGCGGTATGTAGCCAAACTTTTGTCATGATGCATGTATTGGCTCCGGATTTGTTTCATGATTAGTTCTGAATCACCCATTTCCCAGAGGCAGGTGATCCCTTTTCTCAATGCAAACATGAGTCCGAGGACTAAGGCCTCGTAATCTGTGACATTGTTGGTGTAGTTAAACTAAAACTTGTAGGACACAATGAAGGATTTTCCTCACAGGTTGATTAATTCCACTCTAGCCCTGCAACCTTGTTTGGACTGAGACCCGCCAAACTTTAGGATCCTCAAATCATTGTCAATTTTATGGGGCTAAGGAGGTGAAGAGGCATTTGGATTGAGTTTGGGGTTGGGAGGTTTTTTAGGTGATTCCTCTGGCTGTGATGGTGTGTGGGTGAGACTTTCCTTCAGAGAATCTTCTGGTTTGGTTTCCTCGACAAGTGACACCTCAAGTGTACCACTGGGTGGATTACTTGGCCAAGGTAACCTGACTTTACAATCCTTCTCTTGGAGGTTGGTGATGTGGTGGGAAATGGTAGAAATGCAAGGCTCACACTTTAGTTTAGAGTGTTTTTGATAATGTACCTGGCACCAAGTTCCAGACAAGAGGGTGGTTGGAGTTGCCTTCCTACCTTGCGAGTCTACCTCACACTTAAGCTTTTCATCTAGATCCTGAATCTCTGAGCGATTATAGGATCCTCCCTGGGGATGAAGTCAAAGGTCAGGATTTTTCATGTTTGGTATACCCCGAGCAAGGATTTAGAGAAAAGGATTTCATTCACCTTACCAACTTTGGTGAGGGATTGTTTTATTCTAGGCTCACTCTCTACTCAGATCTTGTTTGATTTCCCCTGCTAGGGGAGCCACAAGTGGGAGAAGTCCATCGAGAAATACCTGTTGAGGGCCTTTGGCCAATTTTGACTTAATAACATCTCATAGGTTTTGGGGATGTAAACCACTTGGATGTTAATTGTGCTAGATATCCGGGGATCTTGGATGAGATAAATCTGGACGTTCTTCAGCTCACCAACCATTTTCATCATAGTTTTGTCCAATTGGACTACTGTGCCTTTGGACAGAGTGGGAGTGAGTCTGAGCTTCTCATAGATGGATAAGGGCATAACATTACCTGAAGCACTGGAATCCACAAGGAAGTTATATAGGTTCTTCCCTTGGATTTTTAGGCCTAGTAGGAAGGGAGGATCCTCTATATTCCCCCAGAAGGCTATCGAGTTGGCATCATTGAAAGTGATAGTCTTTGGCAGATGACTGAAAACTTTTGGGTTTCCTAAGAGCTATAAAAGTGATTTCTTCTACTCGGGACAATTAAGAAAAACCTCCATCAAGGTCATGGAGGTAGTGGTATTATCTAACTCCTTAGTGATATCAAACCACCTGACTAGGTAAAGTTGGCTCCCTCAGCCAGATCCCTGGTGTGGTTAGGCTAGGTCCTTTCGGTGGGAGGGAGTGATCATTTGTGTTGTCCCAGTGGGTGGTTTTCTTGGGAGGCATTGTCACATAAGATGACCCTTTTCTAGCTTAACTCTGAGTGTTGTAGGGAGTCCGTGGGCTAGTGAAGGCATTGGCCTCAAAGGCCGGGATGGATTCATCAAAGAACCCTTGTAACTCAAGGTCTTCTTCATCCTCTTTGTCTATCTTGAATAAGACAATCTCACACATAAAGGCAGTATGAGGGGGCTCTAATGCAAAGGATGCTAGGGGAGTTGGATCAGTAGGTTGTTGTCTGTCTGACTGGGAGATATGGATGATCTTCTCGAGTGTGGTATATCTCATCTCAAAATGTGAGCTAGTGTTGTGTAATCTACACCATGTGGTCAGGGGGTACAATTTTTCAAGTTGTGCATAATTACTAGGTCCAGCACCACCCGAAGTGGTAGTTTGATTCAAAGGAGGACCTATGGTATTTGTGTTATTGTTCCATTGTTATTAGTTGGGCCAAGGCCCATTTTTGTAGTTTCAACCTCTGGAATTAACATTCCATTGGCCGAAGAAAACATTCCCTCTCTATGAATTGGGGTTGTGGGGTATGGAAGGCCCCACCTTCAGCTATCCCATATCCATCATCAATGAGGACACCAATCACCAGAAGGATTCAACCTCGGCAGACAAATAGGTAGTGGTGTCACAATGTGACAATTCAGGTGGTGGATTACCTGGGAAAGTGGTAGCAACTCCTGCAATTGAGGACAACAATCCTTTGGTCGTAGATGAATAGAAGAAAGGTACTCTAGAGGGTTGTGTAAAATGTTGCTACATCCTCTACAACTAATTCCAAGGGATGTATTCCAGACTTGGTGTTGTCTGGGCTTGAGATGGATAAATGTATTGGGCCTGTTGGTCTATCGGTGGTGGGCCCATGGCCATTGTTGGGGCACCCATCACTGGATTGGTATTGTATCCTCCAATGTAAGAAGTTATGTCGGGCAACATGTTGAAGGGCATGCTTTGTCCAATTCTGTCAGGGGCTTTTCTCAAATCGTGGGACAAATCCACGGCTAAGTTGTAAACTTTCACCAAGGTATCCCGGTCGTTAGGGGTGATAGTTCTCTAAAGGAGAGTAGAAACAAAGGGGTCCATAGTGTTGAGGTATGTTTTGATAGTCATGTTGGTGGATGGGATTAAAGGGCCAGTACATCGCTTCAAGGCCTATTGGAACCGATGATTGAAGGTAGCCAAGGGCTCGTTTGGTTCCTTCCTGATGGAAATGAACTGGCTATGGGAGCAAGTTGGGTCAACATGAATGTGGAAGGCCTCCAAAAAGGTGTCTTCCATATCCTTCCAACTATAGATGGAGTTGGCAGGTGGGTTTAGGTACCAGTTCAGCTCATTTGATCCTAGGGACAATGGGAAAATCCAGGTTACAACATATTGATGTTGTATCTGGTGTCAATTCATGGCATCTTTATAGGCCTAGAGGTATTCTTCTATAGTTTGGGGGCCTAGATGCTTGTATTTGGGGAAGATCTTCTTTGGATGTGGAGAAAGATCATCGATAGCACTGGGGAACTGCCCCATTAGGGACCTGATGTTGTTAAAGTGAGAACCCGTTGGGGCTATTTGATTTTGGCTTTGGTGAACTTGAGTCCCTAAGATTATCCAAGGGATTTGGTATTCTAGTGTTTAGTGGATCCCTAGGGAAAATTCAAAGGTTGCCTATCTTGGTGGGTCCTTTTTATTTGGATAGGGGGTCCGAATTCTACAAACTCTCTAGCATCAAGGGTTGATCAAAGGATTCTTTCAAAGTGAAGGGATGAAAATGACCCTATACCATGGAAAATGTGGTTCTTAAAACTACTACTTGGGGAGCCCTCATGTGGTGTAAAATCAAAATCTTCCAAGGGAAATGAGTTCATGCCCTCTTTCTAGTGCCAGTTTCTATTGATAGGAATTTTTCACCAGATCTGCTAAGAGAGATAAGTTGTCAGTGGGTACCATGGTACCGGCCAACTTTTCCTATAGAGGTTTACCAGAGAATGAATTCTCCTAGCCTCTAAGCACCTGGTAGTTGGGTCTCGACAGTGCAGGGGAGATAAGTTTGGTAGGTGACTATTGTTTGAGGGGATAGCTGGTTTTTACTAATCAATTCCAAGGATTTCAAAAGGGGTGAGGTTTTCTACAAGCATCTTATATTAATAAAAGAAATCTCAAAAGATAGATTAGAGTTATAGTAAGTTTCTACTTATAGTCATGCAATATATATCCAAACATCAACAATTCTCCAATGCAAGAAAACTACACTAAATAGTGAATACACAAGGAATAAAAAATTCATATATATTTAGTAGCAAAGGGAAGTAAGATCATACAACTAAACTACAAAACACCAGAGCAAAGGACATAGGAAAAAAATAGCACAAAAGATATTTTCTAACTTTGGAGATCAGAGAAACACATAACACATGGCCACAAGATTTTCTTCCTTCTTTCATTAACTTGAAATGGTTCTAGGATTACTAGCGAGTACATTCATGGCTCAAAGGGAGCATTAAGTTATAGACTTAGAGTAAACTCCTAACTTCTATTTTCTATTCGGACAGACAAATCATCAATTTTGTCGACCCTTGTCAAGGCGTCGGTCTTGTTATTTATAGACAAACTTGACCTAATATACATGTACACTTGGTGAATAAAATACATTATCTATGGCCAGTACTACATGCACCACTTACAATCATCTCAGGATACACAATGTTCTAACAAGATAGAAGAAGAAGAAAGGGGAAAAATCAAGAAGAATCGGCCTAGAGAAGAGGGTCATGGTACTTTATAGAGGAAACTTGCTTTTTCTGGCGACTTAGGCCATACACCTCATCAATGCTGGTTGCAGCTCCCAATTTTTAGGCATGTTAGGTAGTAAATGCAAGAGTGGCACCTCAGGGGAATAAGAAGACATCTTTTTAGAACCATCCCCATCTATTTGGTCACCTGCACTTTGACTATTATTAATTGCTGACAGCGATCGGTCAGCTCCAGGGAACCTTGACGTAGATTGTTATAAAAGAATACAAAACTAGGACCCAAAATTCCAGAGTCTAAGAGATTATGCTTAAAGAATAACAAATATTCAAAAAATTTCCCTGCTAGCGGAAATATCCAGAGACCAGAAGACTTTACAGCTCTTTACATTTTTGGAATATCTCTAAAATCTAGAGAATTCCCTCCTCATCTATTTCTTTTATACAATTCTTGTGATCCTTGGCTATCTCCAACTGATCAGCCACATAACGGGCCCCCTCTTTGAACTCAAAAGACAAATTTGCTGTGTCATGGGCTCAGAGCACCATGCGGATTATATGTGACATCTTTTCTCCATCAAAATATTTGGGAGTCTGTAAGCGCGACTCCATTATTTCATCATGTTTGCTCACAATAAAATTGACCAAAGCACATGTCTTGGTGATGAAGGGACTAAGTTCCAAAACCCATGTAACAAATGCCGCATATGAATTTAAAGAATTCTTAATCTTTGGGACTTTACCCTTTAGGGCCGCTACCAGTTGCTTGCTTCTCTCAATTTTGATACCAAGTCTGGAGTGTTGGGCATGAAGGTACCCAAAATTTTCTTCCCCCAAAATTCTCATTTCTGTGATGGCATCTTCCCTAAAGTTAATTATTTCTTCTAGCTCACTTTCCCACTCTTCATATTTTTCCATCTGCCCCTCCCACTGGGAAATAGTTCTGTTTACTTGGCCAAAGATGTTAATGGCCTGGTGGATTTTTGGGAGTGTGGCTATCAGGAAATGCCATATGGCTCCTACCTGCTAAGTCACCCAATCATCAACTACCTACACTTTCTTCTTCATGGTTCTTAGTGTGTCTATATCACCCTACAGAAGCAGTATCCTGGATGTGGAGGCCTTCGAAGGAATCACAACCAATGGCTGAATCAATACTGTAAGAAGCCCGAGCAAATTTTTGTTGGTCTCTTTTGCCTCCTTTAGCTTTTGAGTCTGTTTGTCATATCAGGATTCAATTGCCCAGCTAGCTTCTCTTAACAGGTCTAATTCTCTCATTTTGTCTCTCCTCCCCAGAGGTACTTTTGCAATTATGTAATCTACATCTCTTACTGCTGCCTCTTCTACATTTGGGGGAGGTGTCACTATTACTGCAATGGTACTTCATCCTAGACTAGTCTAAAGGGTATAGAGGGTCCAAGCCTTTTTAGGCTTCTGAGCTTCTTGGTTTTGGGCCATCATCTTAGCCAGAGAGAAAGACTCTCATTGATAGTGGGGACTTCCTCTTCTTTGATTCCACCAGCCATTATGGTAGCGAGGGTGGCCTTAATGCGAGGTCCTAAACACTTGGGTCCTCTTCAGGAGTTTGTTGTGCTTCCATGACATCCATAGTCTCTGTGGAATGTTTTTCTTTATCTTTGGGGTCTCTCACTTCTCCCACATCTATGGCATCTGTGGTCATATCCTTGGGGCTCTCCCCCATATCTTGATGCTGCTGATTTTCTTTAGCATTCTGTACAGGATAGTCTCCTTCGATGGCCTATTTTCTGGAGGTGGCAAAGGTGCTCTGGATCTAACTGTTGTGCTGCATAGACCACCTTTCTAAATGTCACATTCTGGGGTACCTAATCACCCAGGATGTCTAGAGTTGTTTGGAGCATGATGACTGGGGGTAGGGTTGCTCCCAAAGGTCCAATTTCCCCTGCCATAGTTGGTTGCCTATCCTGTGTCTTCCTTCCTTCTATCTCGGTCCCCAGGGCTGGTGTTTCTTCCACACTTGGTGTGCTCTCTTGTTCTTTCTCCCAAGCTTATTTTTCTAGGGAAATTTATTTTTCCTTACTTTCCCCCTCTCGAGGGACATTCTCTTCTTCTTGCGTGACAATCTCCTCTACCATCCGTTAGCTCTTTTTCTTGTATCCTTCAATTCTAAAAGAGAATATGCAAACTAGACTTGGGGATCTTAGTCCAATTCACATGAATCTAGTTCTTCATACAAATTGAGGGGCAAGGAAAGGCTAATTGATGAGGATTTGATCCTCCTTCTACTTCGAGTTCCACACACTCAGGTGGGTGTACCTAAAACATACTAAATCTACATACACAAGCACTTTTTCACTAAAACTTTTTATGTAGACATGAAAATCAGTGGATAGTTCTCAGACTTATAAGATATGGGAGTTCAACTCAACCAATCTTATGTAGGATCCCACCTACATGTTTTGCTAAGAACTAGGAAAATGGTCAATGCAACAACAAGGATATTCACCCTTCTTCTCTTTGAGTTCTAGACTTGGGCAGGCTAACCCATGGATTTCTTCTTTAAAGAAACTAATATGTACTCTTACATTCACAGAATGCAAAACATAAACATTCAAGCTCTCATACAGAAATTTAAAATGATTTGAATAATTGGTTTGATGAAGAAACTGCAAGACAAGAAAGAGACCAGTACCTTATCTATTGGGCAACAGAGTCAAACACACATGCATTCCTAGAAAATTATAAATCCAAACTCACAAAACCCAAGTGTGATGCCTTACAAACCACCCTTTTCACTTCAAAATCTGGACATCAGATTCACATACAGACAATCAACTCTTAGATTTTGCCCCTGAGAATTACTCTCTCCTTGAAAGAGACTCAAAAACAATCTCACAGCTACCTTATATCTGATGTATTAAAGTTCCTTACAAATCAATACATAAGAATCAAAGTCAAACATACAAAGACATCATACAGGTTTTCAACAGGAATTTCCTTCATTCTTCATTAAAATTTATCCAGATATACACATTTTCCAAACAAAGAACACAAATAAATAAGACTCCATGGCCTGGAAGCTTCCCGGCAGCATGAATTTCAACATCCTCTGTTACAGTGGAGAAAAATCCAGATATAGGAGAAAGGAAAAAACAAAAATCACCACCGACACCTGTCTGTCCCCAAGAAATATCTACAACTGTTCAAACAGAAACTCCAAAAATCTGATTTTATTTTCCCTCAATTGGTCTGCAAAATCATGTTCTTCATTCCAAGACCTTTCCGGCAACATCTGATACTCCATAGTTTTGACAAGATTTGCCCTCTGAAATTTTAATTCAAACTTGCTTTCCTGTGAAAATTCCTAGTTTTGAACATTTAAATACTTTGAAATATTTAAAATTATGCATTAGTTCAATAGTTTGACTATTGAATAATAGTTAATTTTAATACTTCAATCTCATGGATTCAAAAGCCTTTTAATACCATTTCAAAACCCTTTTCCAAAAAGTGACACGTGGCAGCCTCTGAGTGGTCTACAGGTCCACTGGGTGCCATGTGTCTGAAGTGCCAAGTGGGCCAATGGCTTATTGGCTTAATGGTTAGATGGTGAGAATCTTCCCATTAAGGTAATAAGAAAACCCTTAGATCTTTTTGAAGTTTCTCACCTTTTAACCATTTCCTTTTTGTGATGAATTTAATTGATTATTTAAATTAATTCATTATTTCCCCAGGATGAACCAGAATGTGACACTTGTCACAAGGGCTTATTTTCTTAATAGTTAGATAGTGTACATCTTTCCATTAAGCCAATAAGCAAACCCTTGGATTTTGTGGAAGATGCTCACTTTTTAACTCTTGTCATTTATGATGAATTTAATTGATTATTTCAATTAATTCATCATTTCTCCAGGATGAACCAGAATGCGACACTTGTCGCAAGGGCTTATTGGCTTATTGGTTAGATGGTGTGCATCTTTCCATTAAGCCAATAAGAAAACCCTTGGATTTTGCAGAAGATGCTCACTCTTTAACCACTTGTTGAAAGAATTTCAAAATAAAAAATATTATGAAATCTGCACATCTCACAAGAATATGCCAAGTGTCACCCTCTGATTGGTCCACAAGTCCACTTGGCACCACATGTCAATTTTTGATTAGTGCTTTTGAACTACACTACACTTGTACCACTTAGCGCCTACTAGGTGCCACATGGCATCCTCTGATTCGTTGACTATCCACTAGGTGCCAACTGGGTGCCACTTGTCATTTGTGCCACATGGACCAATGGTTCTGTTGAATTCTTTTTTAAGCCTTATGTGTATTTTTGAGCAAAATTAGGGTGGGGCCCACCACATGTACTAAGTTTCCAAGCTAGCAGCGCAGTGTCCAAGAGCTCTTTCTCTTTACTTCAAACAATGATATATGTGTTTTCATATTTGAATGCTCAGAAATACCCACGCACAGACAATGTGGGATAAATGTTCCTTCCCATTTTCAAGCTTTCTGAGCTTTCATACGCTGGAAAGGTTGTGGAATTGTTTTGCACTTGCACATTGCATTTGCTTATGCTGCACAAACTTTTGATCTACTCCTTCATATGCCTATAGGAACTTTACCATACTTGGTAACATATCTACACAGTGCTAGATTTCAATGACATTGAATTGGTTTTGTTCTTTTAGAATTTCCCTATCTTTCTGCTCCGTAAATAAATTGAAACCAAGGATGAGTGTCGATTTCACTAGAAATTAGACTCTCCTCTATCTAAATGCACAGACCCTGGCAACTTTTCAAACTTCAAGTTTCCTTTTATCCCTTCACATGTTGCGCAGCTACTCCCACATCTAGCGCAACTTTTAGAATTTTACACCTTTCAAATGCAATTGCTATTAATTTGAAAACTTTGACTGCTTAAAACATTATTTATAGCCCCTCCTCCTTATTCAACACGTGGTCTTTTGAAGACTTACTCCTACATACCATTAACACACACCTGCCAATTTCATTGGCTATGAACTTCAATGTTGATTACTAGTGTTCCCATTTTGGTACGGGCAGGGAGGTTGCTAGCAGAGGCAGGGAGGATGTCGACAAAGGTTGTGGGATTTGGCTTTACATCAGCTGATAGCATTATCTTCAAGGTTTCTAACACCCTTCAACAAATCTATTTTGTACACAGCCTGCAATCATCGCATGCCATGAGATGGCATCTCCTTGAGGCATCCGTCAAACAGCCATCATGTGTCTTGTTTGTGCTTCCAAACAATTTCCATTCTAGCACAGGTAGGAAGTATACTGGCAAGGTTGTAGAACTCGGCTTTACACCAACCAATGGCATTAGCTTCAAGGTTCCCCTTTTTTTTATGAGCTTCCCTTTACACTGGTTGTTTCTCCTATCTGCTACGCGATATGTATGCTGATAAAGGTTATGGAATTTGGATTTTGAACCTGCAAATTGCATTACTTGAAAGTTCCTACAGCCTAATCAACAAATGCAATTTGAGCACATCCCACAATCATTGCCTTTCATGAGATGGAGCATCCTGTCAAACAGCTAGTGCCTTGTTCCAAAGCTACCATTTTTGCATAGGCAGGGAGGATGCTGGCAAGGTTGCTTAATCTTCTTTACACCTGCCAATTGCATTTGATTGAGCTTTGTCCTCCATGCTGGTATTCATCGAAGGAATTGTTATCAAACAATTTGTCTGCAATGTTGAAACCACAGATATTGGGAAGCCCGGTTGTGAACATTTTTTGAACCAGCATCCGTACTTTACCACGATGCTTATATTCTTCACATACTCAACAATCATAGCATCTCATGGAATGACATATCTTTTGTGTATTATGTCAACAAATGGATTTACATCCGCCAATTGTAGGTTTTGGAAGTTTATCAAGTGTTATAATGAACACATTGACCGTCTATGTGCCAACTTAAAACTTCCACATCTGCAATATTTCTTTAATATGTTCCTCATTATGGTGGACAAGAATCTTATCGTATTTTGAATCATCACAGAGTACATGAAATAATATCTTGAGAGTATTTGTTATAAAAGGTGACACAATTTTGTAATTAAGATAGTACTGACAGACAACAGCGCCCAACATAAGAGGCTCAACAAAGTTAACTTCATCAACCTCTACATAACCAGCATCTTCCAAGTCTTGTAATGTATCTATCATTATCCTTGACAAGCAATCATTTAAAGTGCTACTCTCAATATGAGCCAAATCATAGTAGCTAGGATTCATGATCAAACAACGATACAAATATGTCCAAGTGAGGTAAAGAACGACATCCTTCTTAGAACTCCAAATTACTTTCAGGATACCGCAATGGATTCACTCAGTGAGAACAAACCAAGGCGCATCAAAGATTTAATCACATCATTTGCCTTTTCCACATCTCTGCAAGATGATCACATTAATGGCAACTGGCCTTTGGGGCTGCCTTTAAAAACTGACAAGATCCAGTAACCAGGGTGTGACACTAGGCATACACATTCAATGGTCGACATTCTTCCATGTTGCCAATCATAAACTGATGAAACCCAACAGGTGAAAATATTTTAATCACCCAAGTCACCTCTTTACAGCAAGTCTACAAATTACCCTATCCAAGAGCAATGAACTGCATTTGGTTTCGGCTTTGAAAACATGTCAAAAGATCTCCTGAGAATTCGAGCTTCTGAACATTGGAAGTATGCTATATGGGGACTACAGATCCAAAAGGGTGCCTCTTGACAATTATCTAGGCACATTTGGAAACCCCTCAAAAGTAGCCACTTGGAAATGCAAAAAATAGGAAACATGAAGAATAACGATTTCTGCAAATGAAAAGCATCTTGCAAAGTGTGTAAACAAAACCCTTAGGATCTGAGACCTTACAAACATGAAGTAAATTTTGTCTATAATTCAAGGAAACCACTTTCCTAATCTGAACAATCACAACATTAAAGATATAACCTCACAAACAGGGCCTCCGACCAAGCTGTGCAACTAATCTGCATCAAAGTGTTAGAAACTGCAAACAGAATCAGATTGGCAAATTGGGCAAATGGATTCATCATGGCCTGAAAATAATCAGGATAGCACATTGCCATGCCTAGAATACAAGGGAGCATTCAATTATCCATTTCACTCAACCGGGTGTGAAATAGTAAGACCTCAAAGTAGGTCATTCAGAAATCTGCATTTGACAGTTTGGCACATTGATAGAAACTGTAAACGGAATGGGCTTATCAAACTGACCAAATGGACTTGTCATGACTTGAAGACAGAGACTCAAAAATTATTTGACCTCTATAATGGAGTACAAGAGGAATTTTTTCAATTAGCTCACTAGGTCAAAAGTTACAGTCAGTCAAACATGGCTACTCAGAATTCTGATCAATTGCACAATGCATGACAACAGTAAACTACCAACTTTGAGGGGTTTGAAACCCTATCAAAATATATCAAAATGACTTGGGGTTTGATAGATAGGTTATTTGATATGCATACTAAACATCCCCAAAGTGGCAGGCCATGACACTAAACAAGACACAAGATATTCAAAGGCAAACTAGGCATGTTACAACAGATTGACACTTTGGCAGAAATGCAAATTTGACAAGTGCCTGAAACAAGACATCACGAGATAACTCAAAACTTGAAACTAATGAGATAAGATGTATTCAAATATCAAAACAAAGGTGATTAGCACTTGACACGCATGGTAGACCTCAGAATTTCATCAGGGCATATAGGCTCAGAAAGCACTTTAGGGGGTCAAAATGCAAAATTTTAACATGGTACTTCAAAAACCTTTCCTGCTTTTTTCAGTCCCAACAGTGGCTCTGACTGTGGACACGTGCCCCATGTGGGCATGCAGAGAACTTTCAGAATCTCATGTTACAGCAGACCACCCAAAAATAAATTAGACTTTATCTCCACTTTCTCTCTCTTCTCCTTTGAATCTTACTTCTCCAAAAATAGGGAACCTCCTTATTGAAGGGAAACACACCACACGACTGAAAGGAAAGTGACTATACAACATGTACATTATTTACAAAAATACTCAAAGCCCTCCACAACTGAAATCAACACTTGCCTCTATCATAAACCTGATTTTCATTTACATTTTCTTGAGGTAAGCTAAAAGTATCATTGATATGAGTTTCACCAATTTCATGTATATCTTCAATCTCCTTGTTTGGAAAAACAAAATAACTCTCTTCATTTCCATAGTGCATATAAAAACTAGACACACTTTCTTCATCTTATTCACTATGAAAATATACATCAGCATGCTCATGAATATTAATATCAAACTAAAATTTATCCTCATAAACTTATTTATGCATGCTATCAATCAGAAACATAAAGTGTTCAAACCCTACTTCACCAAATGAGTCATATATGTCGTGAATTTTTAACTCACCTTGTGTATCCAACCGGCAGTCAAATGAGTAATCAGACTTGTATTCACACATGTCATCAACATCAACCTCAGAAATTACTCCACAATTTTTTAGTGTATCTTCACAATCACACACTGAATTAGCAACAATATGAAAGTAATCATCATAAAACTTGTTATCACATGCCGGCTGATTTTCAACAATTACTTGATCATATCTCTCATCATC
>MU224754.1:4137976-4158601 GCA_018584345.1 Thuja plicata
AATCATCATAAAACTTGTTATCACATGCCGGCTGATTTTCAACAATTACTTGATCATATCTCTCATCATCAAACACAACATTTTCATCGTAATCACTGTCACAACTAGAAGAGAAGCAATCTGATTTATTTCTGTAGTATAACACTATATCATCATCAAAATCATAACTACCCAAATCTGAAACTTCATCATGCTCTTCAAAAAGCGGATTAATCATTCCATGCAAAGCTCCTTTGTACACATTTTGAAAAATGATGGGTTGATCCATATCAAAATCCTCATCATACAGTGGGTTAATAAACACCTTGAAACTACTTTCAACATCAACATCATGTGTACTTTTAGCATATGAGGAAGAAAAATCACTTACAACTTCATGGCATTCCTTTGCACAACTAGGTAACTCATCATTATGTGAAATGTATTCTTCAACTACTTCTTTATCCTCATATTGCAATGATGAACTCACTTCAAAACTATCAACTACAAGCTGATTTATACCATCCAGGGATAAAACATCATTTTTAGATTTGGAAGAAAGAACTCTACCTTCATATTCATGAGAAAACTCACTCCCATCATTGCTCTCCTCTTCCCATGTCGCATCGGACTCGTAGGAAGATGGAAAAACACTTTCATTGTCCTCACCTTCACTTGGATAACAAGTTTTAGCCTCATCATCATCACTAGACTAAAGTATATATTGATCACTTTCATTTTCATTTGATGCCCCTTCATGCCATGACATATCAACACTCTTGTTCTCATCACTTGAAACACAACTGTTAGCTCCTTCATTCCTATAAGACTGAGATGCATGTCCTTCAACATCATCATTAGTAACATTCTCATCATAATACAATTAATTAATAGGAGAAGCAACAACTAAAATCACTTCTTGCATGTGGGAAACATCACATGAATCAACTTTATCATCTACTGTTGTAACATTACAAACACGTGTTCTTTTCATCAAAAAATGAATCAGCTCTTTGTAACAAAGAAACTTCAACAGCACATGTTCTTAAGTCTGAAATTTCAACAACATTATTTGTAACAGCACGGCATACTACATGCTGATATGAATTTGAAACTTCAACATGACATTCTCTTCCACTTTCAAATGCATCTTGCCGGCAAACACCTCTAGAGAAATGGTTCTTTGTCAGTCCGTACTTCATGTTATTTTCAATCTCTATAGCTGCCATGAACGCTTGATGCAAAGTCTTAGGCTCTTTATCCTGCAACAAATAGCTCATATCCTTATCAAATGCATCAAAGTAGATAACTATACACACTTGATCATTGGGTCTACAATTTTCAGGGATATCATTATAAACCTTTCCGAATCTGATGTTAAAATTAGGAACTAGTTCTTCATTCTCAATCCTAATTTGTAACGACTTAGTAAATGTATCATGTGCACTTACTCTTTCACCGAATTGCAACATGAAGGTTGAATGCAACTCACTCCAAGAGGATATCAAACATGCTGGTAAAAAAGAAAACCACTCACGAGCATCATCCCTTAAAGTCTGAATAAACAATTTCATATGAACATCTTCATGTACAATCTCAAAATCATCCATCAAATCAACAAAAAATTGAATATGTTGACTTACTGAATCATGTCGTTTCCCATAAAATATTGGCAATTTGTCTCTAATACCATTAGGAATCACATTGGGAAAACCATGTATGCCATCAAAACAAAATGACATGTACCTTCTAGTAGAGGTAGATCTATTGATACTACTGATGGGCTGCCTATTAGGTGAACTGAAATACTTCATTCTTCATAGACTCAATAATTTATTCACCAAAATGAAAATCATATTTCTATCTTGCAGCAGATCTATAATCTCTCCACTAACTTTTATGATAGCATACTTCCATACTTCAAATCAAACATGCTAAAACATTTTCTTACTGAAGTATGCAACCAAATTCAAAATTTCTCCTACTTTGTGTTGAGACCACTTAATGGAGAACAACCATTTGTATAACTTTCTTTCATGAAAAGATGAAGATTACCTGGACCAGAATTGCAGCTGCTGCTCCTTTTTCTTTCTTGACTTGAAACACTGTAGATTTAGAACCTTTTGTGTAGCTTCATCAAGTTCTTTCTTTGTAGAGTCGCCATCTCCTTGCAGAGGAGAACTTTCAAACAGAAAAAGCTATTTGCCAAATTCTTTTCAATTTTGGGTTCATTCTAACATACAAAGTCACATAGTCTTTTTCTTCCTTTTGCTGCAAATAGAAACACACTGTCCAGGATACCTCTCGCAAAGATCTGAAACAAATTTCAGATTCTTTTTCTTGACATTCTTTCTTGATCAGATTCAAAATATTGATTCAGTCAAGTAAGGAAACAAACGCCTTAAAAATGCTGATCTTAGACATCAAATAACAACTGATAATCAGAAATTACACTGGCACTCAACAACTAGGATTCTCCAAATTTAAAACAAAGTCGCCACCCATAACATGTATGGGAATAGGATTCACAATTTGTTCTAGACATGAAGCAACAAATGATTAGCTCCTATGAGCCTTTTAAACTTCACTTCTCCAGCAGATTACAATTACTAGGGTACTTTGGTATTCAACCTTTAAAACCAGAGATATTCTGAAAGTTTCAACAAGATTTTGTAATCTCTGTCCCCATTAGAGTCACCAATTTGTTAGCTCTTTTTCTTGTATCCTTCAGTTCTAAAAGAGAATATGCAAACTAGACTTGGGGATCTCAGTCCAATTCACATGAATCTGCTTCTTCATACAAATTGAGGGGCAAGAAAAGGCTAATTGATGAGGATTTGATCCTCCTTCGACTTTGAGTTCCACACACTCAGGCAGGTGCACCTAAAAAATACTAAATCTACATATATAAGCACTTTCTCACTAAAACCTTTTATGTAGACATGAAAATCAGTGGATAGTTCTTAGAATTATAAGATATGGGAGTTCAACTCAACCAATCTTATGCAGGATCCCACCTACATGTTTTTCTAAGAACTGGGAAAATGGTCAATGAAACAACAAGGATATTCACCCTTCTTCTCTTTGAGTTCTAGACTCGGGCAGGCTAACCAATGGATTTCTTCTTTAAAGAAACTAACATGTACTCTTACATTCATAGAATGCAAAACATGAACATTCAAGCTCTCATACAGAAATTTAAAATGATTTGAATAATTGGTTTGATGAAGAAACTGTAGGACAAGAAAGAGACCAGTGCCTTATTTGTTGGGCAACAGAGTAAAACACACATGCATTCCCAGAAAATTATAAATCCAAAATCACAAAACCCAAGTGGAATGCCTTACAAACCACCCTTTTCACTTCAAAATTTGGACATCAGATTCACATATAGACAATCAACTCTCATATTTTGTCCTTGAGAATTACTCTCTCCTTGAAAGAGACTCAGAAAAAATCTCATAGCTACCTTATAGCTGATGTATTAAAGTGCCTTACAAATCAATACATAAGAATCAAAGTCAAACATACAAAGACATCATACAGGTTTTCAATAGGAATTTGCTTCATTCTTCATTAAAATTTATCCAGATATACACATTTGCCAAAAAAAGAACACAAAGAAATAAGACTCAATGGCCTGGAAGCTGCCCAGCAGCATGAATTTCAACATCCTCTATTATAGTGGAGAAAAATTCAGATATAGGAGAAAGGAAAAAACAAAAATCACCACCGACACCTATCTCTCCCCAAGAAACATCTACAATTGTTCAAACAGAAACTCCAAAAATCTGATTTTATTTTCCCTAAATTGGTCTGGAAAATCATCTTCGTCATTTCGAGACCTTTCCGGCAACATATGATACTCCATAGTTTTGACAATATTTTCCCTCTGAAAGTTTAATTCAAACTTGCTTTCCCGTGCATATTCTCAGTTTTGAAATTTTAAATACTTTGAAATATTTAAAATTATGCATTAGTTCAATAGTTTGACTATTGAATAATAGTTAATTTTAATACTTCAATTTCATGGATTTAAAAGCCTTTAAATACCATTTCAAAACCCTTTTCCAAAAAGTGACACGTGGCAGCCTCTGAATGGTCTGCAGGTCCACTGGGTGCCATGTGTCTAAAGTGCCAAGTGGGCCAATGGCTTATTGGCTTAATGTTTAGATGGTGAGCATCTTCCCATTAAGCCAATAAGCAAACCCTTAGATCTTTTTGGAGTTTCTCACCTTTTAACCATTTGCTTTTTGTGATGAATTTAATTGATTATTTCAATTAATTCATTATTTCCCCAGGATGAACCAGAATGTGACACTTGTTGCAAGGGCTTATTTTCTTAATGGTGAGATAGTGTGCATCTTTCCATTAATCCAATAAGAAAACCCTTGGATTTTGTGGAAGATGCTCACTTTTTAACTCTTGTCATTTGTGATGAATTTAATTGATTATTTTAATTAATTCATTATTTCTCCAGGATGAACCAGAACACGACACTTGTCGCAAGGGCTTATTGGCTTATTGGTTTGATGGTGTGCATCTTTCCATTAAGCCAATAAGAAAACCCTTGGATTTTATGGAAGATGCTCACTCTTTAACCACTTTTTGAAAGAATTTCAAAATAAAAAATATTATGAAATCTGTACATCTCACAAGAATGTGCCAAGTGTCACCCTCTGATTGGTTTGCAAGTCCACTTGCACCACATGTCAATTTTTGATCGGTGCTTTTGAACTGCACTGCACTTGTGCCACTTGGCACCTACTGGGTGCCACGTGGCATCCTCTGATTCACTGACTATCCACTAGGTGCCAACTGGGCACCACTTGTCATTTGTGCCACATGTACCAATGGTTCTGTTGAATTCTTTTTTAAGCCTTATGTGTATTTTTGAGAAAAATTAGGGTGGGGCCCACCACATGTACTGAGTCTCCAAGCTAGTAGCGCAGTCCCCAAGAGCTCCTTCTCTTTACTTCAAACAATAATATATGTGTTTCATATTTAAATGCTCAGAAATACCCATGCATAGACAATGTGGGATAAATGTTCCTTCCCATTTTCAAGCTTTCTGAGCTTTCATACGCTGGCAAGGTTGTGGAATTGTTTTGCATTTGCTTATGCTGCACAAACTTTTGATCTGCTCCTTCATATTCCTATAGGCACTTTACCATACTTGGTAACATATATACATAGCGCTAGATTTCAATGACATTGAATTGGTTTTGTTCTTTCAGAATCTCCATGTCTTTCTGCTCTTTAAATAAATTGAAACCAAGGATGAGTGTCAATTTCAGTAGAAATTAGACTCTCCTCTATCTAAATGCACAGACCCTGGCCACTTCGCAAACTTCAAGTTTTCTTTTATCCCTTCACATGCTGCGCAGCTACTCCCACATCTAGCACAACTTTTAGAATTTTACACCTTTCAAATGCAATTGCTATTAATTCAAAAACTTTGACTGCTTAAAACATTATTTACAGCCCCTCCTCCTTATTCAGCGTGTGTTATTTTGAAGACTTGCTCCTGGATACCATTAACACACACCTGCCAATTTCATTGGCTATGAACTTCAATGCTGATTACTAGTGTTCCCATTTTGGTACGGGCAGGGAGGTTGCTGGCAGAGGCAGGGAGGATGTCGAAAAAGGTTGTGGGATTTGGCTTTACATCAGCTGATAGCATTAGCTTGAAGGTTTCTAACACCCTTCAACAAATCTATTTTGTACACAGCCTGCAATCATCACATGCCATGAGATGGCATCTCCTTGAGGCGTCTGTCAAACAGTCATCATGTGTCTTATTTGTGCTTCCAAACAATTTCCATTCTAGCGCAGGTAGGGAGTATACTGGAAAAGTTGTAGAACTCGGCTTTACACCAGTCGATGGCATTAGCTTGAAGGTTCCCCTTTTTTTTATGAGCTTCCCTTTACACTGGCTATTTCTCCTGTCTCCTGTACGATATATATGTTGATAAAGGTTATGAAATTTTGCTTTTGCACCTACGAATTGCATTACTTGAAAGTTCCTACAGCCTAATCAACAAATACAATTTGAGCACATCCCGCAATCATTGCCTTTCATGAGATGGAGCATACTGTCAAACAGCTCGTGCCTTGTTCCAAAGCTACCATTTTTGCATAGGCAGGGAGGATGCTGGCAAGGTTGCTTAATCTTCTTTACACCTGCCAATTGCATTTGATTGAGCTCTGTCATCCATGCTGGTATCCGTCGAAGGAATTGTTATCAAACAATTTGTTAGCAATGTTGAAACCACAGATATTGGGAAGCCCAGTTGTGAACATTTTTTGAACCAGCATCCGTACTTTACCATGATGCATATATTCTTCACATACTCGACAATCATAGCATCTCGTGGAATGACATATCTTTTGTGTATTATGACATCAAATGGATTTACATTTGCCAATTGTAGGTTTTGGAAGTTTATCAAGTGTTATAATGAACACATCGACCATCTATGTGCCAACTTAAAACTTCCACATCTGAAATATTTCTTTAATATGCTCCTCATTATGGCGGATAGGAAGCTCATCATATTATGAAGCATCATAGATTACATGGAATAATATCTTGAGAGTATTTGTTATAAAGGGTGACACAATTTTGTAATTAAGATAGTACTGACAGACAACAGTGCCCAACATAAGAGGCTCGAAAAAGTTAACTTCATCAACCTCTAAACAACCAGCATCTTCCAGTTCTTGCAATGTATCTATCATTAGCCTTGACAAGCAATCATTTACAGTGCTACTCTCAATATGAGCCAAATCATAGTAGCTAGGATTCATGATCAAACAACGATACAAATATGTCTAAGTGAGGTATAGAATGACATCCTTCTTAGAACTCCAAATTAATTTCAGGATACCACATTGGATTCACTCAGTGAGAAAAAACCAAGGTGCATCGAAGATTTAATCACATCATTCACCTTTTCCACATCTCTGCAAGATGATCACATTAATGGCAACTGGCCTTTGGGGCTGCCTTTAAAAATTGACAAGATCCAGTAACCAGGGTGTGGCACTGGGCATACATATTCCATGGTTGACATTCTTCCATGCTTCCAAGCGGCAACTGATGAAACCTAACAGATGAAAAGATTTTAATCACCCAAGTCGCCTCTTTACAAGTTTGCAAATTACCCTGTCCAAGAGCAATGAACTGTATTTGGTTTCGGCTTTGAAAACATGTCAAAAGATCTCCTGAGAATTTGAGCTTCTGAACATTGGAAGTATGCTATATGGGGAATACGGATCCAAAAGGGTGCCTCTTGACAATTATCTAGGTGCATTTGGCAACCCCGCAAAAGTAGCCACTTGGAAATACAGAAAATAGGAAACATGAAGGATAACAATTTATGCAAATGAAAAGCATCTTGCAAAGTGTGTAAACAAAACCCTCAGGATTTGAGACCTGACTAACTTGAAGTAAATTTTGTCTATAATTCAGGGCAACCACTTGTCTAATCTGACCAATCACAACATTCGAGATATAACCTCACAAATAGGGCCTCCGACCAAGCTGTGCAACTAATCTGCATCAAAGTGTTAGAAACTGCAAATGGAATCAGATTGGCAAATTGGGCAAACAGATTTATCATGGCCTGAAAATCATTAGGATAGAACATTGCCATGCCTAGAATATAGGGGAGCATTTAATTACCCATTTCACTCAACCCGGTGTGAAATTGTAAGACCTCAAAGTAGGTCATTCAGAAATCTGCATTCCACAGTTTGGCACACTGATAGAAAATGCAAATGGAATGGGCTTATCAAACTGACCAAATGGACTTGTCGTGACCTAGAGATAGAGACTAAAAAATTATTTAACCTCTATAATGGAGTACAAGAGGAATTTTTTCAATTAGGTCACTAGGTCAAATGTTAGAGTCAGTCAAACATGGCTACTTAGAATTCTGATCAATTGCACAATGCATGACAACAGTAAACTACCAACTTTGAGGGGTTTGAAACCTAGTCAAAACATATCGAAATGACTTGGGATTTGAAAGATAGATTATTTGATATGCATATTAAACATCCCCAAAGTGGCAGGCCATGACACTCAACTCGAAACTTGAAACTAACGAGCTGAGATGTCTTCAAATATCAAAACAAAGGTGATTAGCACTTGACATGCATGGTAGACCTCAGAATTTCATCAGGGCAAATAGGCTCAGTGTCATGCCCAAAACTTGGGCAAAAACACATGAACAAAAAATTTTAAAACACACTAAAACAGGATACCAATAAGAACACAAGGGTAATATGTGCATGCAAAATGGTGCAAGGGTGAAAACGAAAACCAGAAAAGTTCTCAAGGAGAGGGATAGCTTTCACAGCTATCCTAAGCGATGTCTAAAGTTCCAAACTGGAACTACACGCAAACTGAGGTAGTTGACCAAAAGTCAACTAGAGTTGACCAAAAGTCAACTCTACTCTGAAATAAGGGAACGGTACAAACTAAGTTTTGTTAGACCCTAAGGAAGGCTAGCACACAAAATTCGAGACGATTTGACTAAAAGTCAACTATGGTTGACCAAAAGTCAAACATCCCTTGAAATACGTGAAGGAGGGTCACTAGGGTCTACTAAGCGCTAAGGAAGCCATAGACGCACAAAATGAGACAGTCGACCAAAAAGTCAACCCATGTTGACCAAAATGTCAACTATCTCCAAAAGGCATGAAACTAAAACCTAAGGTTTCCAGAGGTAGCGAGGATCAACTGGTTCAAATCTAGGATTGAACGGACAAAGTTTGACCATGGTTGACCGAAAGTCAGCCGTGCACAAAAATGGCCCAAGTTGACGAAAAAGGCTAGAAAACTAACCAAGAATGATCTAATTAGTTAAATAATGTCCTGAACATAATTTTAGAGAAATTAATTAACATAGTTAAGATTTATAATATTATACCACAATTCTAATCTAGAAAATTGAATGAATCAATTATTTCTCTTAAAATAAATTATTAATCTACCATCTACTTATTCAATATAATTAAATAATTAAACTAATGTCTTACTCAAAATAGAAATCGAATTTATGCTTATAGAATTCCAATCTTCTTTTAAAATTATTTTAGTCCTAATCTAAATAAAACTAAATTCTATTCCAACATACTAAACCACTTTTTTTTTTAAATCAACTTCTAATTTATATTAATATGAAAAAAAATATCCTAACTAAATCTAATCTAATATTTAAAATATCATTATATTAAAACAAATCTAATTTAAATTTTACATATAAAAAAAATAAACATTTAATAAAATCCTAAACTAAAATAAAATTAAAACCCTAACACTAAAATCCGATTTCACATAAATAATAATAAAAATTTAAAAAAGAAACAAGTTAAAAGGAAGGGCCGCATGAGGGAGTGCCGGCGGGTTGCAGACGGAGGCCGGGCGAAGCAGTGGTGGCCACAGGCAGCGGCACCACCGCCCGCCGACTGTATACCCACCGGGGGGAGAGAAAAAGGAGGGCCGGTCGACGCCGGCCGGCGGACCTCCCCACTGTGGGTGGCCCGCGAGCCACGCGGCCCCCTTACTATGGGCAGTTTTTTTGCCGGAGGGGTTTTCGACCCTCCCCAAACCTAAACATATTTTCATACGCTGCAAAAAAATCTTACGCCCGGTAGAACAAAACGATGCGCGATTTAAGTTACCATTTTGTAATAAGGTTTTAGTATAAAGTTAAAAACATAAACAATATATAATATATATGTATATTTATATATATATGCATCCCATGTGTGTGTGTATATATATATATATAAAAGGATATATACAAAAAATTATTTTACTTGTGAATTTGACTGTATAAGTCAAAACAGGGACTATTAGGAAGCATTTTTTTTAAAATTTTATTTGACCATTATAATCCATAATTTAATCTCCACAACTTGGTTGAGGGAAAATTTTAAATTCTAATTTTAAATTTATTATATTTTTTTTGAGATTTTTCCAGAATTTTCTAAGAACATCAAATTATCCATCAAGCTAAAGTTAGCTTCTTTTATTTACTTATATTTTTTTTTCTTTAAAATAAATTATCTACTATGCTTTTACGATAGCCATCACATATTAACAGGATTATCATAAAAACTATCAATGCTAATCCAACGAAGTTTAATCGACATACATGACATAATATCCTCAAATCCATCTCAATTTAAAAAATATAAAATGATTACATTTTCATTGAACTTTCATATTACAATTTGGTATAAAAGTTTACAAATAATATAAAACTACAAATTGATTAATGGTCTTAATACAAACTGCTGCAATAAAGGTTACCATAAAACAAGTTACAAAATGATAATATTTCCAGTCATACTCATTTCCCACATAAGGGTATCATGCATCTTCAATATCCATCAAGTACCTGAAAACAAGGTAGAATGAGGTTGACCATGGAGGCTCACCTCCCAACCTAGGCCTTTACAAGGCCACCCCCGAGCTTGGGGATCCAATCTAGAACGGGTGACAAACAGATACATCCAACAAACAGGAAGGAAGAGAGACTCAAGAAAACGAGAAAACCTTCCCAACATAGGATTGAACAAGAGGAAGTATCTCCAAGAGACATTTCAGAAACAGGGGTAGTGGTAGACCCCACTGAAGGAGAAAGCCAAGATCACAAATAATATACACAAGCCTCACATGGACTTGCTAAGGACCATATTTAAAAGATGCTATTCTGAATAACCTCCTTATACCTCCTAGATGCCCTCATGCCCATCTTGGCTTCATGGGTATCATGTTACCCCAAGTTTATCCCTCCACACATGGGAGACTCTACACTTAACAGGAATCATTTCCACTACCCCTTCAAGGCTACTCTGTCCTCCCAAGGGTGAGTGTACCTTGAAGACCCATTCAAAATAAAGCACAAAATAAGGACATTTGAGAAATAATTAAATAAATTTCCAACAAAAATAAAAGTTTCAAGAAAACCATAGACTCCATTAATGGAGTCTTTGAGGTCAAGAACACACATAACATAACAATAACTTAAAAATAATTCCAACCTTGATCCAAGCTATGGTGTAAAGAGGAGTGGTGTTGAGCTATCCTTCCTAAGCTTCCTTCTCCAAAGGCTCCTTCAAACTGGATTCTGTCTCTAAGGGTAGAGAGTGGGTGAACACTCAACTCATCCTAAAATCTCCCCTAAATAGGCAAACCTCTAACATGAGCAAGGTTTAACCCAAGGGTAAAGTAACTCTAACCAATCCTAAACCAAAACACTTCCTAACCCTCCAAAGGTAAATTAAAATGAAACATGGGTAGAAGAGAGAGTGAGGTTAACCAAAGTCACACTCCTCTTTCAAATTCTCTCAAAGATGAAAATGACACTTTAAGGGGGTAATAAATGAGTTTAGAGGCTCATTAATGATAGAAAATGACCCCTAACCCATAGGGTACCAAGTTGGGTGACTAAAACTTACCCCGGTTACCCCCTAGGAGTCCAAAAGACCCTCTAAAACTTACCCTAAAGTTAACCTACGAAATTCTAAGTCAAGGAAATTCTAGAAACTTCTAACCCTGGGGTAAGAATGGGTACTACTCAAAGATGACCTTAGTTAACCCTTGATTTACCTTGGTTTCCCTTTACTAGCCATGTCCATAATAAATTACAACACTTGCCAAATTTGGCACATTAAATTAAAACATTAGACATGACTTAATAACATGAATATTTACTAATTTAATAACATACATGCAAACCACGTTCATAAAATAAACACATAACAACGAGGTCCATGTCTCTTTATATAGACAGGACCTTGGTAAGCACAGGTATATACATAAGTTCCAGTACTGGGTCCCCGATTTAGATCCATGGTCAACTCTTCCTACACACACAATGCACACATCAGTAGATCTAAAACAACATGATATGAAACATAACATAAGGTCAATAATATAAGTAAGCATATAAGTCATTTTGCATTTAGAACTGAAATATCCTAGCATTGGTTTCCTAAACCATTTCATCATATTACATTCATGCATTTAGATCCATATAAGACATCAACATAAGCTGAAACTAAATCAGAACATAAACATCTCAAAAGTACCCTGATTACAAAATCAGGTGCTGAATATATAACACAGGATTCCACCGATCCTCAAAAGTACCAAAAAGTATCGCTAATAGTCAAAGTATGTCAAAGCATAAACTGCTAAAAGCATGAAAAAAAATAGTAAACTATAACAGTCTAGTGTAGGTCTCACATCCACCCCCTCTAGGCATGAACTTCCTCCTGGAGTTCATCGAAGAGGTGAGGGTACTGTGATCTCATCTGTGTTGTGTCTTCCCAAGAGGCTATAACCTCATCATAGCAATCCCACTGGACCCTAACCTGGTCCAGCTCTCTACCTCGAAGGCCCAAAGTCCAGCGAGCCAAGATACGAATTGACTCCAATGCCAGCTGTCCGTCCGACTCCACCTGCAAAGCATCCCAATCTATCACATGAGACTCATCATATATATACTTCCTTAGAACTGAAACATGAAACACATCATGGATGCATGACAGGATAGGTGGAAACGCTAAATGGTAAGCAACTGGTCCTATCCTCTCAAGGATCTCAAAAGGTCCAAAGAAACGGGGTGCTAGCTTAGAGCCCTTTCCAAAATGGATTGGACTCTTATGCATTCGCACTCTCAAGAAGACTCTGTCTCCAACTAGATAGGCTCGATCAATCCTCTTCGCATCTACATACTTCTTCTACCTATCTTGAGCTTCCTCAAGTCATTGCCTAATCAAGGTCACCTGCTGCTCCATATCCCTGACTAGCTCAGGACCAATGGAAACTCTATCCTCGATCCTATCCCAACTAAGTGGGGTCCTGCATGGTCTACCATAAAGAACCTGGTAGGGAGGCATACCCAAGGAAGTTTGGTGTCCGTTGTTATAGGCAAACTCCACTAGGTGTAGGTATTCTTCCCACCGGGTTTGATGGTCCATGACATACATGCGAAGCATGTCCTCTAACACTTGATTGACCCTTTCAGTCTGCCCATCTATCTCGGGATGATAAGCTATACTGAAGTTGAGTCTAGTGCCCATAGCTGCCTGAAGTCCTCTCCAAAAGGATAAAGTGAAGAGAGAATCTCTATCTGAAATGATCTTACGAGGTACGCCATGAAGTCTGACTATATCTTGTAAGAACACTTGTGCCACTGCTGGTGCGGTAAAGGTAGTACACACGGGTGAAAAGTGAGCCACCTTAGTCAACTTGTCGACTGTCACCATGATGGCATCATGACGATGAGAAGACATAGGAAGACCTACTATGAAATCCATAGATATGGTGTCCTATTTCCACACTGGTACCTCATGAGGCTGAAGAAGACCACCTGGATGACGGTGTTCCACCTTCACCCTTTGGCACTCTAGGCATCTAGCTACCCTCTCTACAATCTACAACCTCATACCTAGCCAATGATATAGTTGCCTCAAGTCGGCATGCATCCTCTTAACCCTGGGATGCGCTACATAAGGGGCCCTATGAGCCTCAAGCATCACAAACTCACACAATCCACTAGAAGAAGGTATATAGATATGTCCTCTATGACGCAATAGTCCATCGGACTCCAAGACATACTCTGAAAACTTCCCCTCAAGGGGTCTCTGAGATCGAATCAACTCACAAATTTCTAGGTACATCTCATCCTCTTGCAAGTGATGAAGGATGCGATCTCTCAAATCTGTGCCAGTAGACATAGAAGAAAGCTCATGCCGCCTCCTACTCAAGTCATCTACGACCACGTTCTCTTTCCCTTTGATGTAATGGATATCAAAATCATATTCACATAAGAATTCCATCCATCTCCTCTGCCTAGCATTAAGGTTCAGCTGAGTGAAGATGTACTAAAGACTCTGATGCTCTGAATGAAGTTCGAACCAATGTCCTAAGAGAAAATGTCGCCATCTGACTAAAGCATGCACCACTTCCGCGAGCTCTAGGTCATGGGTAGGGTAGTTGAGCTCGTGAGTCTTTAGTTTCCTCAACTCGTAGGCTATAGCTCACCCACCTTGCATAAGAACTGCTCCTAAACCATCCAAGGAAGCGTCTGTGCATACCATAAAGTTTGCTAAAGGTTTTGGTACAGCTAAAATGGGTGCACTGGTGAGTGCTCTCTTGAGTTCCTGAAAAGCCTTATCACACTTTTTCAGTCCACTCAAACTTCTTCCCCTTTCACTGAAGAGAGGTAATGGGGTGTGCTACCTGAGAGAACCCATTAACAAACCGTCTGTAGTAACCGGCTAAACCCATGAAACTCCTAACTTCGGTCACAGTGGTAGGTGCTGGCAAATCCATGATGGCATCAATCTTTGATGGGTCTACTGAGATTCCATCACTTGAAATAACATGGCCAAGGTACTTGACCTCTGTTTTGAGGAAAGCACACTTTGACAAGCTGCCATACAAATGATTGTCTCTAAGACACTGCAAAACTTGCCTCAAGTGTTCCTTGTGCTCTTTCTCATTCTTGGAATATATCAAGATGTCATCGAGGAACACAACTACAAACTTGTCAAGGAAGGTTTGAAATACTCTGTTCATAAGACTCATGAACATAGCTGGAGCATTCGTAAGACCGAATGGAACCATAGTGAATTCATAGTGGCCATATCTAGTGCAGAATGCGGTCTTGTGGATATCACTATCCACGATCCTCAACTGATGGTAACCCGATTTGAGGTCTATCTTTGAGAAGACTCAGGCACCCTGCAACTGATCAAAAAAGTCATCGATCCTAGGAAGTGGATACCGATTCTTGATGGTCACCTTGTTCAACTGTCGATAATCCATGCACAACCTAAGAGAGCCATCTTTCTTCTTCACGAAGATAACTAGTGCACCCCAAGGAGAAACACTATGATGAATGTGTCCTTTCTCCAACAGTTCCTCAAGCTGTATCTTGAGCTCATTAATCTCATTAGTGGTCATCCTATACGGTGCTCTAGAAACTGGCTTAGCTCCTGGTACGAGATCAATGTGAAAGTCTACTGCCCTACGAGGAGGCATAACAGGTAGCTCTGATGGAAACACGTCTGTAAACTCTTGAAGAATGGGGAAGTCATCAAGAGAAGTTTCCTTCTCTGTCTCTTCTTCCTATCGCTGATGGTAATGGAATACAACTGGCATCCCTTCCGCATGCACCGCTTAGGCTGCATAGCAGATATCACACGGAGGGATACAGGCCTATGAACCCTGGTAATAACTGTATCTGTACCATCATCATCCAAACATTCGATCCTCTTCTTACGACAATCTAGCTTGGCCCTATGGGCATTTAGCCAATCCATGCCAAGGACTAGACCGTAAGATCCAAGGGGAGTAACTCTGAGATTAGCTATGGTGGTCATCATACCGATCTGGATTGGGCAATCACTAACCATTGAGGTTACAGGAACTCTAGCTCCTGAAGCTAACTCTACTTCCCAACTAACCTCCTGTCTAGCTGCCACTAGCCTGCAACGTTCCACAACTGATGGAGAAATAAAGGAGTCAGTGGCTCCTGTATCAAAAAGAATAGTAACATCACTACCTCTGATCTTACCTGAGGCCTCAATAACGGTAGCCTAGTGCTCTGCCTGACGATTGTCCACTACTGCAAAAACCATGTGGGATTTCCCCTTGTCCCCTACTATAGGTTCTGAAACTTCCATACGCTGACTACCACCTTGTGGGCACGCTCTAGCTAAGTGCCCCATGGCACCACATGTGTAACATGGCCCTCGTGACTGAACCTGAATGCCAGGAGGCCTAGAATACTGTGATCCCGCAGCCCTAGAAGAACTTCTATAACCTCCCTTAGAGGACTGCTGAGTCTGTGCTAGAGGGGTAACAGGTGCCTGAGATCTTTGGTCCTTCTTAGGACCCTGAGACTGCCACTGCTTGGACTTAGAGCCCTGTTGAGCTTGAGGTGCCCTCTGTCGCTGGTTTTGCTGTGACTATTGTGGTTTCTGTTGTTGCTGCTGCTGCTGTGGGGCCCTATATGTCCTGGAAGAGTTCCTCTGATTCCCTTTCCATGAGTTCTTCTGATATCCCGAACCCTGAGATGAGGTATTGTGGTTCTCTGAACCATCCCTATAGTTCTATGGGCCTCGGACTATCTCTTCGGCCACTAAGGCCCTGTCAACTGTGAACCTCAAGTTCCCTGAAGGTACCATGCGTACCCTATCTGATATCATAGGATTTAATCCCTTGATGAACCTGTTCACCTATAGCTTCTCGTCTCCCATGTATTCAACATAGGGTAGGAGATCGAGAAACTTTCCCTCATACTGGGCTACTGAAAGACCTCGTTGCCGAAGGTCATAGAACTCATCTATACGGTGCTGTCTGAACTGCTCAGAAATATACCGCTCCTTGAAGAGCTCAAGGAAAGCTCCCCAAGAGAGGGTATTGATGTCAATGAGACCCTTGGTCTCCTCATGCCTCCACCAAGTGGAGGCCTCATCTCTAAGAAAAAGGATAGTGAACCATGCCTTAAGGTTTCTGCCATAGTTCCGCAACCCAAAGCACCTCTCTAGGCTCAAAAGCCAAGCCTCAACTCCTGCCCCATCTGCTTCTCCTATGAAGGGAGGCGGTTTAAGCCTCATCAATTCTGTAATCTAATTCCCGATATCGGGGGGTACCCTATCGAGCCTCTGTGCACCTCCCTTAGGAACACCACCTGGTACTGCGATGGACTCATCCTCCTGATCTAACTGATCTCTCCCTGCTCTAGGAGGTGGGCTCCTACTTCTCTCTCTCTCCTGATTAACAGGTGGCATGTGGTCAAGTATGAGTCTGGCCAAGTTCTGAAAGGCCAACAAAAGCGCTGCATTAGGATCGGGAGGGAGTTCAGGAGGTGGACTCTAATCCCTCCTATGATCCTCTACCTCGGATTGCACCTCCACGCGTGCTGCGGGGATACGTCACCGACCATGCCCTTGCTGACGGGCTTGACGAGTGACAGGCGGCATCCTACACAAGCAAGACAAATTTAGTGATAACATAGTGGGTTAGGTTCCCAATGTTGCTAACATGGCTCTGATACCAAAATGTCATGCCCAAAAGTTGGGCAAAAACACATGAACAAAATTTTTTAAAACACACTAAAACAGGATACCAATAAGAACACAAGGGTAATATGTGCACGCAAAATGGTGCAAGGGTGAAAACAAAAACTAGAAAAGGTCTCAAGGAGAGGGATAGCTTTCACAGCTATCCTAAGCGATGTCTAAAGTTCCAAACTGGAACTGCACGCAAACTCAGGCAGTTGACCAAAAGTCAACTAGAGTTGACCAAAAGTTAATTAGAGTTGACTAAAAGTCAACTATACTCTGAAATAAGGGAACGGTATAAACTAAGTTTTGTTAAACCCTAAGGAAGGCTAGCACACGCAATTTGAGATGGTTTGACTAAAACTAACTATTGGTGACCAAAAGTCAAACATCCTTTGAAATACGTGAAGGAGGGTCACTAGGGTCTACTAAGCGCTAAGGAAGCCATAGGCGCGCAAAATGAGACATTCGACCAAAGAGTCAACCCATGTTGACCAAAAACTCAACTGTCTCCAAAAGGCATGAAACTAGAACCTAAGGTTTCCAGAGGTAGCGAGGATCAACTGGTTCAAATCTAGGATTGAACGGACAAAGTTTGACCATGGTTGACCGAAAGTCAACCGTGCACAAAAACGGCCCAAGGTGATGAAAAAGGCTAGAAAACTAACCAAGAATGATCTAATTAGTTAAATAACGTCCTAAACATAATTTTAGAGAAATTAATTAACATAGTTAAGATTTATAATATTATAACACAATTCTAATCTAGAAAATTGAATGAATCAATTATTTCTCTTAAAATAAATTATTAATCTACCATCTACTTATTCAGTCTAATTAAATAATTAAACTAATGTCTTACTCAAAATAGAAATCGAATTTATGCTTATAGAATTCCAATCTTCTTTTAAAATTATTTTAGTCCTAATCTAAATAAAACTAAATTATTTTCCAACATACTAAACCACTTTTTTTTTAAATCAACTTCTAATTTATATTAATATGAAAAAAAATATCCTGACTAAATCTAATCTAATATTTAAAATATCATTATATTAAAAAAAATCTAATCTAAATTTTACATATAAAAAAAATAAACATTTAATAAAATCCTAAACTAAAATAAAATTAAAACCCTAACACTAAAATCCGATTTCACATAAATAATAATAAAAATTTTAAAAAAGAAACAAGTTAAAAGGAAGGGTCGCATGAGGGAGCGGCGGCGGGTTGTAGACGGAGGCCGGGCGGAGCAGTGGTGGCCGCAGGTGGCGGCACCACCACCCGCCGACTGTATACCCACCGGGGGGGAGAGCAAAAGGAGGGGCAACCGTCGCCGGCCGGCGGAGCCCCCCACTGTGGGTGGCCCGCGAGCCGCGCGGCGCCCTTACTGCGGGCAATTTTTTTGGGGGAGGGGTTTTCGACCCTCCCCAAACCTAAACATATTTTCATATGCTGCAAAAAAATCCGACGCCCGGTAGAACAAAATGATGCGCGATTTAACTTACCATTTTGTAATAAGGTTTTAGTATAAAGTTAAAAACATAAACAATATATAATATATATATGTATAGTTATATATATATGCATCCCATGTATGTGTATATATATATATATATATATATATATATATATATATATAAAAGGAGACATACAAAAAATTATTTTACTGGTGAATTTGACTGTATAAGTTAAAACAGGGACTATTAGGAAGCGTTTTTTTTTAAATTTTATTTGACCATTATAATCCATAATTTAATCTCCACAACTTGGTAAAGGGAAAATTTTTAATTCTAATTTTAAATTTATTATATTTTTTTTGAGATTTTTCTAGAATTTTCTAAGAACATCAAATTATCCATCAAGCTAAAGTTAGCTTCTTTTATTTACTTATATTTTTTTTTCTTTAAAATAAATTATCTACTATGCTTCTACGATGGCCATCACATACTAATAGGATTATCATAAAAACTATCAATGCTAATCCAACAAAGTTTAATCGACATACATGACATAATATCCTCAAATCCATCTCAATTTATAAAATATAACATGATTACATTTTCATTGAACTTTCATATTACAATTTGGTATAAAATTTTACAAATAATATAAAACTACAAATTGATTAATGGTCTTAATACAAACTACTACAATAAAGGTTACCATAAAACAAGTTACAAAATGATAATATTTCCAGTCATACTCATTTCCCACATAAGGGTATCATGCATCTTCGATATCCATCAGGTATCTGAAAACAAGGTAGAATGAGGTTGACCATGGAGGCTCACCTCCCAACCTAGGCCTTTACAAGGCCACCCCTGAGCTTGGGGATCCAATCTGGAATGGGTCACAAACAAATACATCCAACAAACAGGAAGGAAGAGAGACTCAAGAAAACGAGAAAACCTTCCCAACATAGGATTGAACAAGAGGAAGTATCTCCAAGAGATATTCCAGAAATAGGGGTAGTGGTAGACCTCACTGAAGGAGAAAGCCAAGATCACAAATAATATACACAAGCCTCACATGGACTTGATAAGGACCATCTTTACAAGATGCTATCCTGAATAACCTCCTTATACCTCCTAGATGCCCTCAGGCCCATCTTGGCTTAATGGGTATCATGTTACCCCAAGTTTATCCCTCCACACATGGGAGACTCTACACTTAACAGGAATCATTTCCACTACCCCTTCAAGGATACTCTACCCTCCCAAGGGTGAGTGTACCTTGAAGACCCATTCAAAATAAAACACAAAATAAGGACATTTGAGAAACAATTAAATAAATTCCCAACAAAAATAAAAGCTTCAAGAAAACCATAGACTCCATTAATGGAGTCCTTGAGCTCAAGAACACACATAACATAACAATAACTTAAAAAAAATTCCAACCTTGATCTAAGCTATGGTGTAAATAGGACTGGTGTTGAGTTATCCTTCCTAAGCTTCCTTCTCCAAAGGTTCCTTCAAACTGGATTCTGTCTCTAAGGGTAGAGAGTGGGTGAACACTCAACTCATCCTAAAATCACCCCTAAATAGGAAAACCTCTAACATGAGCAAGGTTTAAACCCAAGGGTAAGGTAACTCTAACCAATCCTTAACCAAACCACTTCCTAATCCTCCATGGGTAAAGTCAAATGGAACATGGGTAGAAGAGAGAGTGAGGTTAACCAAAGTCACATTCCTCTTCCAAATTCGCTCAAAGATGAAAATGACACTTAAAGGGAGTAATAAATGAGTTTAGAGGCTCATTAATGATAGAAAATGACCCCTAACCCATAGGATACCAAGTTGGGTGACTAAAACTGACCCCGATTACCCCCTAGGAGTCCAAAAGACCCTCTAAAACTCACCCTGAAGTTAACCTACGAAATTCTAAGTCAAAGAAATTCTAGAAACTTCTAACCGTGGGGTAAGCATGGGTACTACTCAAAGATGACCTTAGTTAACCCTTGACTTACCTTGGTTCCCCTTTACTAGCCATGTCCATAATAAATTACAACACTTGCCAAATTTGGCACATTAAATTAAAACA
>MU224754.1:4158705-4174215 GCA_018584345.1 Thuja plicata
TGTCTCTTTATATAGACAGGACCTTGGTAAGCACAGGTATATACATAAGTTCCAGTACTGGGTCCCCGATTTAGATCCATGGTCAACTCTTCCTACACACTCAATGCACACATCAGTAGATCCAAAACAACATGATATGAAACATAACATAATGTCAATAATATAAGTAAGCATATAAGTCATTTTGCATTTAGAACTGAAATATCCTAGCATTGGTTTCCTAAACCATTTCATCATATTACATTCATACATTTAGATCCATATAAGACATCAGCATAAGATGAAACTAAATCAGAACATAAACATCTCAAAAGTACCCTAATTACAAAATCAGGTGCTGAATATATAACACAGGATTCCACCGATCCTCAAAAGTACCAAAAAGTATCGCTGATAGTCAAAGTATGTCAAAGCATAAACTACTGAAAGCATGAAACAAAATAGTAAACTATAACATTCTAGTGTAGGTCTCACACTCAGAAAGCACTTTAGGGGATCAAAATGCAAAATTTTAACATGGTACTTCAAAAACCTTTACTGCTTTTTTCAGTCCCAACACCGTCCTCTCCACATCTTCCTGTAGATTTACCAAGTCTTCAGTCTGGAAGATATCATCAAAGTTGTCATGGGGAAGGTAGGCCTCTGGATGATCTTCTACTTCAAGGGACAAAGGGGAAGCTCCATAGGAATATTGTCTAATGTTTTTGAGTTTGCATCTATGATTTGTGGAAGATTATCTACATTTGTTTTCTTTCTCCTTATTTGTAGTGAGACCCTAATATCCAGGATAGTTGCACTCTCATCCTCTATCTCCACTCCCCGGTTCATAAGTGTTGCAAGTGAATGGGAGCCTGCAGGAAGGAAAGATCCCACCAGAGTGACTAGGAGACAGAGGGAAAGTGGTGCACTGATTATTTCACCCAGCTATCAAGATGACTCAAGCTGGATGTGAAGTTATTCTATTATGGGGGCTGGAGCTGAGGATGGGATCTAGGCCAGGGTGCTCTATTTTTCTTTCCCCTTATCTCTACTCTATCTAACCATTCTTTAGCTGGAAGTGGATCCTTGCAAAATTGGCCCATCTCGACGGGTGCTCTTTTTGTATACCCATGAAAAATATGTGTGACTCCAATTTATCACATCCTTGGTGATATCTTCAATTGTCAAAACTTTTAGGGTGTCCCAATGCACCGTAGGGAGATCCATCTTGTCAATCCCCTTTGATTTATATTGTGGGTCCTCAACAGGCCTAGCATCTAAGAAGTCCTTTTGGAAGGTCTGAAGATCCATGCGCTTCATCATTCCATTGGTAATCCTTTCATAATGTTGACTTCGGACATCAAAGTTGTCTTGGCAATCTGTCCAAAAATCCTCAATGTGAGGCTCATGAGGTGTTGATTCCCAAGGTAAGGTTGTATTTATTTTTTCTAGTGGGTCAAAATTAACCCATGCCAAGTAGAACTCTTCCATCCCCAAACTCTTTAATTCATTATTGGCTTCTTTGGCCACTGCAAGGATGTAAGTGTAGTTCCCACAAGTGATCAAGAAGGGGATGGTGGTGACTTTCTTTACCCCATAAAATGTATGGACCTCTAGAATTTGTCTACATTATTCCATCAAAATAATTCTATCCCCACAATGCTTGGGCAATAGGTAGGGCTTGTCAGAGAGCTCGGTCACCCGAATATAAGAATGTTGTTTAAATTGAATAAAATAATGGCCGTATAAACTGACCAAGGCCATGGCCTCCTTTGACAACTGGCAATCGGCATCCCGAGTGGGTATCAAAATGTTGTAGTAAACAAATGTATCATTTACCCTGCAAAAATTAGGGAAGATGGCTTCCCATTGAATCTAGGGGAAATGATCCCATGGAGCAGTCTGGCTGGGCCCTATCCCAAGGACACCCATTGTTTGTGAACCCCAAATTTTGTGTCTCTACTACGCCAGTTCCCATAAAACATATGAAGTCATGTGGAACTTCAATGTTTGTCTAAACATGTTAAGTTGGAAGTCCACATGGTTGGCAATAATAGTTTCTGAATCAAATTTCTACCTATTGGTGGAGATGTGGCACAAGAAGTAGTACATCCATGCTAAAAAGTCTCAGGCATGTGATTCCCAGAAGACCCAACATAAAAATGTGATCCCCACTTGGATAATTTCCTTGAAGTCTATACGAGGGATCTCCAACTTCATATTCTTTTAATCTTTCTTTGGCGTCTTTAGCCAATGGGTGTTAAGGTACTGCCGGGCCACATGTTAGACTTTGTCAAATTATTGTAGTGACATGGCCTAGGAGATGACAATAGAATTGGAGAACTGGGGGATTCCCAGGCCTAAAGAAAAAGCAGCAGTGTCAAGAGACACTAGGGGCATTGGGTAGCCTATTGTAACGAAAGTAACAAGTATAACATCTTGGATAGTTGTGTTGTAGTCCTCCGCTAGTGTAAGAATCAACTCTAGGGACTGTTTAAAGAAAAGGAAGAAGACATCTTTGATTATGCCGGAGGTGGCCATGTTCTTGGCCGTACTATCTCTAGCAGAATACTGAGTGAACATTATCCTGACTGCACCCTGTAATTCAGCCCACAGTCTGACCTCTATATCGATGATCAATTGTTACTTGGAATCCACCTTGGATCCCACAATGGCACCATCCCTTAAATATTTTACTGTGAGTTGGAGATTTTCCAGTGCCTTCTTGGCCCTTGTCTTGGTGGCTTCCCATGTCGAGGTAGACGGGAGTTCTTGACTTCTGGGCGGAGAACATACCTCAAACATTTTGAAGTTTGAGTTGTTGGTAGCCTACAAGACCGGGTAATCATTAATACAAATAATAAGATATAATAAGTTTCTAGGCTACAGAGATTTCACCACCATTGTACACTTGTCCTCAAAAATATTTTAGTTGACATCAAATCCTAGAAATGTAATAACCAAAATAACTTACTTTGGATTTGATCAATACCTGGGGGTCCTAGGGATTCTTGTTCATGTGATAAAGGAGATGAAAGATGCGGGATTACATGGATCCTAGAGTCCAGTGAAACTGATCGTTATTTAAATGACCTAGCAATTTCCATACTGGGCTGACATGGGTTGTCACATGGTCATGCAACAAGTGGAGTAATGGCATTAACTTTAACAGTTGTCTTAACAAGAAAGGAATGAATTCCACTTGGGCTGGTTTTGAATGCTTGTGCATGGGGGAATTAATCCCACCATGAATGCTTGAAGTGATGGAGGAGAGAGAAAGGTCACCACCTGAATAGGCAAGGTGATGAGGTTGAGTCTGGTGAAAACCAAGAAGGAAAGCTTGAACTTGGTTGGGAAATACAGAGGGTGTGGTGAGCTCACCACGAGATGAGTAAGATTCAGAATGATATACATACCAAACACAAATTTATAGAAAGATACAGAAACTTTTAAAGAAATTTACATTACCCTTACACTATCTTACACTAATGCACAACTGTACAGAGGTCCTACAACCCTCTTGTAGAGCCATCCCACCACCAGGAGGAAATGACAGAGATAAAGAGGACAAAGCAAAGAAAAGAAACCAAAAGAAAAAGAACATGAACAAAATACAAACCCACAAAGGAAGGAGAACATCCAGAAGGACCTACTTAAAACAAGGGATGTAGAAGTAAAGGCATGGGAGGTGCTCTTTAAAATTAATAGCTTTGGAAACCATGAACGCACCGAGAAAAATATAGGATAGCTTGAACATGCACAAGTATGAACTTCAACTCACTATCAAGCACTCGAAGAAAATCACACTTAGCTCATTGTTAAATGCATAATTATCCCTTGATTCATTCTGAAGGTAATTGGTTCACAGTAAGTATAACAATGATGAGTGAAACTCAATTTATACCCTTTAGGTGAAAATGCATCACTTCCTTTCACAAATCCCAAGAAAATGCAAACCTCTAGACTCTGGGCTCGAGAATCCCCTACAACCAAACTCTCCAACTAAAGAGGAAGCAATGACATAAGAATCCTAAGGTATAGAATTTGGCTGGCATAAAGGAACAAAATACTTCAGGACAAGGTCCCAGAGGGAGGAAAAACCAAAAGAAAGCAGCCACAACGACCCCACAGAGGCAAAGGCTAGAGGAAACAAAAGAAGACCAAAAAGAAACAAAGGAATAACCAAAATAAAAAAGGGGGACCCAATATTTTTCTAACAATATGTAGGGATGGGTATGCATTTCATAACAGAGGTCTTATTAGGTCTTTAGTGTATTTCTTTTCAAGCAATGTCTAAAGTTTCTCATGTGTATTCGTATTGCCAATGTTGGGGCAATAGTGGAAATGATCCATTCAGTGGCCAAATTGGAAAAGGAAGTGTTTAGGAGACCTATTTGATGTTTAATTAGCCTAAATATGAACTTGGTTAAGTTCTTGAGGCGTTGGACCATGTTTTATTCAAGAATCACAAAAGTTGTAAAAGTTGTCAATGTCGTCGTTAACAACATTGACAACATTTCTTGCAATAATGTCTTTTCAATCATTTGAGGTTTGTAACTATCTGAAACCATCTAGATAGGGTCATGGTCAACTATATAAGACCTCCTTCAACCATTTCAAGAGGTTGGTGGATTTTGCAAAGTTTGTGTACGGACTATATAATTGAAGAAACAGTTGGAGTTTTCTATTTCCTAAGCATTTTGTGTTTTAGTGGATTAGATTGCTTATTCTAATCCATGAATATGTTAGAGTAGTTTATTTTGGGATTCTATGTGGTGTTGGATTAGGATTTTGTGTGGTTTTTTTAGTCTTGTATATAGTTTTGTTTCCTACACAATCGCTAGTCTAAACCAAGCAACTTCTGCAAATGGAGTCATAGGTCCTCTTCCCACCATGGAGTTTGCACAGGCCTTTGGCATTAGGGAGATCACTCTGTTTACATATTGTATTGTAAAGGAGGGGCCCTAGAAGTTGAAAGGAGAAGGATCTTGTAGAAACATTTTTTGGAAGGTTAGGCTCAGTCAAGAACCCTAATAGGTCAAGAAGTGACCAATAAGATACCCTAGAGGAAGGTAGGGTACAAAGAAAGAATTGTAGTTACATCATAAACTATGTCATTTTTCTCCTTTATCAGGTGGGCTCCTATATTGGTAGAAATGGAACAACATGCATTTTTTGACAAGTGGAACAACATGCATTTTTACCTCAAGAGACACACCTAAGGGTTATTTAGTACGTTTAAGTGATTGGTGAGAAATTCCTATGTCAATTGGCTGACCATGCTTTCTCCATTTGATTTGGTTATTACCCAAATTTGGTGAGAGTTTCTTGCATTCATGTAGCATATTTTTTGATAAAAAAAATAGGAACTTTATTAATAAAGTAGGCAAGGTGCATAAATAGGACTTTGAGTGATTTTTCAACCCTATATGGACCATGCAAAAAACTATTTATGTTCAAATCTTGATGTTTTTTTTGGAAAGTTGACTCCCAGGGAGTATATGGCTCATTTTGTGTTGTCATTATGGCAAAAAAATTAATATGAAGTTTTGATAGTAAACTATGAAGTGAAAATTGACTAAGTGTAGAAGACAGAATAGAACGGTGACTTGCAGATGATTAGGGAATCAGCGCACGTGCGTACAACCACATCAGGATATGCATGCTTAGAATTAAGCTATATGGTATGTTATTATTCTTACCCTATACATGTATGGTACAGAATAGCAGTACAAACAAGTTACAAAAAGAACAAGAACACCAGCAATTCAGAATACATAGTATGAAGCCAACCTCATGATTTTGATTAGCGTATAATATTTTTTTTATGTAAAGCCTAAGTGCCTATTGTAATAATTTTTTAATCATGTATTAAACATTTTTGTAAACACACTTAAGCCAATTTATTTGGAAGCATTGTGAATATGGTTTTTTGGCCGACTAAGGACTTGTTTATAGTCTCATCTATTCAGGCATAAAGATATATATATATATGTAATGCAAAGATATATTGCAAGTGTCAAAAAAATAGTCAGAGAAGATGTATAGAAGAGTAGTATGAAGATATTAGTATAAGATAGAGCCCTTAAAGAAGTTAAGAGAATAAGCACATAACTGGAACTAATCGGACATCTGTGTCACATATAGCAGTTTACTTTTGGATATAGTGCATATCTATTCTTAGGAGGTTGTAGCCTTCTTTGTCTTTGAGCAGTGAGCTCTTGGATAGTGACTCCTCACCCATAATAGGGTTGTTTGTTAAAGACTCCTAACAGGTTCAGACCCTTAACCAAGTCATTATACTCGCATTGTAAAGACTGCTTCTAACAGGGCAAAGGAACTTTAACAGGTTCATTGTACTAGTACAATATTTGTGGGTACTAATTCCCACCAGGGTTTTCCTCTAATCAAGGTTTCCCCATAATCATATCAAGTGTTATGTGTACTTGTGTCAAGATTCATTGGATATATATTTGATTTATGTTTAAGTTGCTGAATTTGAATAATTGGCTAAACACTGACTTACCCCCCCTCTTAGTGTTTCCAACAATTAGTATCAGAGCCTGGTCCTTAGAGAGAAAATTTTAACCACTTGAGGAGATCATGGATTCAGTAGAAGTCAAACATTTGAAAAAGAATCTTGAAGCAGCCCTTGAAGATCTAGATAGATCTGAGAAAGAAAATGAAGAACCTAAACTAAAAGTTGATGGCTGACAAATGCTTATCAAGAAACTAAGGAAAGAACTAAAAGATTGCTCCACAAATGATTTGAAACTGAATGAAGAGAAAATGTCTCTGAAAGATAAGATAGAAGAATTGAATGATTAGTTAACTGGTAGCTTAACAACTATTGAAGAAAAGAACAAAGAAAACAAACAGTTGGATGAAGAACTCATGCAAGCCAATATGAAAAGCTTGGAATTGAAAAATATCAAGAAGAAAATTGAATCTAAATTATCAGGAGCAAAAGAGAAGCTTGATAAACTACACACAAGCTTTGATTTGATTCAATCATAGATCTATGCTCAAAAGATAAAAGGTGACACCACTAGTATGGGATACAGTTTAGCTCAAATTGAGATCAACTCATTACAAGAAAGAAAGAAAGCTCTAAAAGAATCTTCAGAAGAAAAGAAAATGAAAAATCATGAAGAAACTAAAGTAGAATCACCAAAAGATAAGCATAAGGTAGTCAACTATACTTGCTATGCCTATAAAAAGCATGGATAATTGGAAAGAGATTGTACAAATGTAAGACCCTTCAATGGTTACTATTACTCATATAATAAGTTTGGTCATAGGGCTATTCATTGTAGAACAAATCAAAGAAATCAACCACAACTGAATGAAAGGAATCAAACTCAATTCAATCAGAGAAATCAACCTTAAAGAAACTTGCAAAACATTACATGTCAGATATGTAACTACAATGGAAACATAGCCAAGCAATGAAGCATGATGAATAACAACACTAGACCTCCTATCATCTGTCACTCATGTGGAAAAGCTAGACATATCTCAAGGTTTTATAGATCAAGAACAAAAGGACAAGAGAATCCCAAGAAGTCTTTGTTTGAAGAATCAGGAGAAGTCAGGTTTGTGGAAGCCAAAGCTAACTCAGATAAAATATGGGTTGAAGTAAAGAAGGATAATGAAGAGAACAAGGTATAAGATGCATCCTCAGTGGATGCACGTTCTACTTCTCAATAGTTGACGCTCATGGTCTTAGGGGAGGTATTCTAGCTCTGAACCCCTATGTGGCTGGTATACTCACCTCTGAGTATGCACCTATGGATTCATGCCTGTAATCATGAATTAAGGTTGTATGCATTCATGCATTGCCTTTACTTCAATCAAAACAAATTATTAAATTCTCTCTGTTAACCACTTTATAGCAACAAGCATTAAATGCAATTGATCTTTATATAAATTGGCAAAAGATCTTGAAAACCTCATTTTTCATTTGAGATTGAAGCATTCAGAAACCAAATAGGCATCGAGCATCAAAGCACTTCATCTTGAAAGATTATTTGGTTTGTGAACGGATTACATTTGGAACAGAACCCTAGCAGTCATGTCATTTCAGAATCATCATGAAACCCTACTTAACCTAGTTACAAGTAAGTATGGAAACCCCTATTGTATTCGACATTTTTGAGAGGAAGAGATTTGTTTTTAAGAAGCATCCATTCAAGTCCATACTAGATGATGTCGAAGGAGAATTCTCTAGGAATCTGCTAGGATTCGTACATATAGAAGACATCCACGCATATGTTTATTGCGAGAAGGAAATAGTTGGAGACAACAACATTGCATCTCTCATGGGTTCTATGATGAAACTAGATTATACATTCAAGGATGAATATGCGCATCTCACTGATAAACCTATCTTTAAGTATTCCAATGCACATGAGTTTTATGAGCTAGAATGGGTGAAGATATTATTAAGTAGGATACATGATGATCTATACAAGATAGGTGATGTTCCTATTCACATCGCTAAAGTTCTAATTCATGAGATGACTGGACTTCCCAAGACTAGACTAGTTCTTCCAACTAGTAAAGATGTTAAGAAACAAGTTGAGAAAGCATGCTTATCTAGGAGTGATAGGCGTAGTATAATAGTTGATCCCATCAAGGAAGATGCCATAAATCTAGTTATCATGATACTAGGTTATAAATTTCAGCACGCAAGTAGACTAAATAGTGTATCTATAGCTACTATCTTAGCAGCAATAAAAATGGTGAATGATAATACTTAGTATAACCTATGTAAGATATTGTGCACTTAATTGATTAACAACATCTGAGCTATTAAGCATGACAAGAGAAAGATATTTAGGCTTCGCTCACAGATCATATATCTCTACTTCCACGTAGCAGGAAAGGTTGCAAATCTCTACCTAGACAAAAGCAAACCCACTATGTCACAAATTTCACTAAAAGCCACATCAGAAAGTAGTGTGAAGGGTTCTATGGACATGGACATCAAGACATTAAGGATCAAGATGTAGAAGAGTTTTAGGATACCTAACAAAATAGTTGAGAAGTAAAAAGACACCATATGCTTCATGGTGGAGACTGACTATACTTTCATGGAGCTAGTTGAGCCTAGGACAAAATGGATTCACCCTCTTGGTTACGAAGTCTAAGAACATGTTTTGGAAGGTTATGCAAAAGTCCTCTTATTTTTGCCCAAGGATCCCAATGAACCTAGATGGGGCACTTCAAGAGAAAATAAAAATCAAGTTGAGTCTATCTTATACAGTGTTGAGAACAAAAGGAAGGCATCTAGGATTACCTCAAATATCCTATAAGTTCATGGTGTTACACAAGAAGATCTTGATAGAGCTAGAGAAGCTAAGATAGCCAAAGAACTTGAGAAGACTCCCATAGAAGTAAAAATAGAAAAGACTAATGATATTCCCAAGAAGAAGAAATCAAATGAAGATACATCTGTGCCATCAACCACCATTGATCTAGATGCATCTCCACCATCAGTACCTAGAAAGAAGTCTAGAGGAAGAAAGCCAGCGCCCACTAGTCATCCATCCTCAAGAACTAAAAGGAGCAAGGTAAAGAACACACAAGCTCCTCCTGAGGTAGGTTTTAGACCTATTCTTAATGTCTTAAGGAAGAGAATTCTCAATGAAGGAAGACTAGAGTCTCTCAAGAATGTATATGACATATATCAAGAGATAGACAAATCAGAGATTCACTCTATGATCATCTCTCACATGATTAAGTTCAAAAGGACCGTATTGGAACTCAAGACTGTCATACCAAAAAAGGTATGGAAAATACTTGATATGTTAAAGAGGCAAGCAATTGAAGAGGATATGAGGATAAGAGAAGAAAAATTGGATAGTCTTCTCCCAGTGTGCTCGCATGATGAGAAAGTCATTTTGTTGGACTTAGTAAAGCTGCACCTAAGAACCAAAACAAGAATTATTCATATCATGAACAAGGAATATGATTTGGTTGGTGAAGAGACTCATAAAGCATTTGAGTGGGTATTTCTGGATAGACATATGTATCCATCAACGACGCCTATAGCTAAGGCAACTCTAGTTCCTCCTAAATAGGTTGCAGAACCAATAATTCAGAATGCACCTAAGATAGGTCCACAAGTTTCAACGCCCTCAATCTCAATAGCCTCTGATATAGAAAAAGATTTAGGGGATACTATAGTGATTGATGATATCAATATATCTATGACCACTTCTGATAATGATATGGATAAATTTGAAAAAGCATTTGTAAAATCGGAAGAGACAGAGAAGGCATGCACTGATGATACATCCTTACAACAAGATAAAGTTCCCTCTATAGATTCAATAGGCTTAAACAAAGAGGAACATAATCAAAAAAATGAGACACCAGTCATGGAGATCCCAGTTAATAATGAATGCATGGATACTAGTCAGAATACCACATTCACACCATCCATTCAACCATCTACCTCATTGTTGTCAAGTTTAACTCTTGACTCAGCAAGTCTAGATGCATGGGGAGAATAGGATTTAATTAAGATTAGTGTCCTAGCCATGGAAAAATTCAAAGAGAAATAGGTTATGAGAAACCCTCTCTTCTTGGAATTAGTAAACATCCTGAATGACCTAGTACCTACGGACAAGAAAGTAGCAAAAATTTAGTCAGTTGATGATGTAGATAGTATACTAACAAGCTTCAAAGCACATTTTACAAGCTTAGTAGAGTGAGCTACTAGAATTGAAAAAGATGAGTACAAAAAGGAAAGGTTGAATGAACTAGTAAAGAATTTTTCCTTAGATTTAAATTCATTGAAGATTGGTAAGTCTATGTTGAAAGAGTTGGCAGCTACAGGCAGAAATGTAATAGCCAACTGCATGGACAAGGTGAAATTCACCTCTAAACATATCAAGAAGATAGAGGAGGCAGATATCTTGGTTGAAAGTACTAGGAAATTAGTCGAGACATCCATGCAAGATATGAACATCTGCAACAGTACCTATCAAGGTCAACTTGACAAGATTGAAAAGGAAAAATTTGAGATTAATAAGATAAGAATCAGACAGACCCAACTGAGAAATGCACTAGCACCCTCCTTGGTAGTTCTGGATGAGAACATAAAAAAAATTTATGCCACTATTGTCACATATGATCAAGGTCCCTACATGGACTTGATAAAAATGGAGGAGCTCACTTATTCTCTATGCACCCATCTCCAGACAGTCAATGCAATGAAGGCATTCTGGTAGAAAGAGATAAAGAATCTTAAGGTTGTATATCTAGATGTATATATGGAGTAAGTCTCTAGAGACTTACAATTTTGACACCTTTGTCATTAATTTCAAAGGGGGAGTAATATACAAGGAATATGTGTAGTAGTATATATTATAAAGTATTATGATATACAGTTTTTGTGTTAGTCAATTTTGAGTAACTTGGACACATTCCTTTGTTGCCATTAATGACAAAGGGGGAGATAGTTGGAAAGTTGACTCCTATGGAGTATATGGATTATTTTGTGTTATCATTATGGCAACAAAGTCATATGAAGTTTTGATAGTAAACTAAGAAGTGAAAATTGAATAAGTGTAGAAGATAGAATAGAACAGTGACTTGCAGTCGATCAGGGAATCAACGCACATGCATACAACCACATTAGGATATGCACACTTAGACTTATTCTCTATGGTATGTTATTATGCTTACCCTATACACGCATGGTATGGAATGGCAGTATGGAAAAGTTACAGAAAGAATAAGTACACCAGCAGTTCAGAATATAGAGTATGAAGCCGACTTCATGACTTTGATTAGCATATAATATTTTGTTATATAAAGGCTAAGCGCCTATTGTAATAAGTTTGTAATCATGTATTAAACATTTTTGTAAACATGTTTAATTCAATTTGTTTGGAAGCATTAAGAATATTGTTTTTGGGCTGACTAAGGTCTTGTTTATAGTCGCATCTATTCAGGTATAAAGATATATATATATATATATATATATATATATATATATATATATATGTAATGCAAAGATATATTTCAAGTGTCAAAAAAATAGTTAGAGAAGATGTATAGAAGAGAAATATGAAGATATCAGTATGAGATAGATCCCTTAAAGAAGTTAAGAGAATAAGCACGTAACAGGAACTGATCAGACATCTGTGTCACATATAGCAGTTCACTTTTGGATATAGTGTATATCTATTCTCAGGAGGTTGTAGCCTTCTTTCTCTTTGAGTAGTGAGATCTTGGATAGTGAGTCCTCACCCCTAATAGGGTTGTTTGTAAAAGACTCCTAACAAGGTCAGACCCTTAACCAGGTCATTATACTCGCATTGTAAAGACTGCTTCTAACAAGGCAAAGGAACTTTAACAGGTTCATTATACTATTACAATATTTGTGGGTACTAATTCCCACTGGTGTTTTCCTCTAATCAAGGTTCCCCCGTAATCATATCAAGTGTTATGTGTTCTTGTGTCAAGCTTCATTGGATATATATTTGATTTATGTTTAAGTTGTTGAATTTGAATAATTAGCTAAACACTAATTCACCCCCNTTCCCCCCCCCCCCCCCCCCCCCCCTTCAGTGTTTCCAACAATTTTGGGATTTTTGTGATTTTGATATTTTTTTATGGAGATCCTTGGCTGGTAAATTTTGATCTCAATTACTTCATAGATAGCTAATATTTGATCTTAGACTTAGACAACTATTTGATGACTATCCTCATAATAATTTTGATAAATGTAGTGACCTTGAAGTGTTATTCTACAATGCTATCACTGTATCTTTCATTCTCACATGGATTTTTTCATATCCTTACTGTGTTTCAACATTTATCAACTTTCAATAATATTTCATAGTTTTTATCCATGTCTAATGCTGCTCTTAGGATTTGATGGAGTTTATATGGATAGAATAGTTGTCTTTTCTCTTTTGCCTTAGGCTTTTCTGCCCTTGAATTATTGATGGAAAAAATTGAAATCATGTTTAATGGAAAGTACTAGTCATAAAGAAATATGTTTCCTATTGTGATAAAATATTTCATGTTATTTTAATCTAAATATCTTTGACTTTTTATTATCGCATATTTCTTTAAAAAAGAAAGTTGAATGCTTTAAATTACCCAAAATATGATGGTTTTCTTATGTGTGTCAAGAGTCCTACTAGTTTGTAAGGTTGCTAACCATTTTTTTTTCTTTGATGTTTACAACTTAATACTTTGCTAAATCTTTTTCGTGTGCTCAGCTATAGAAATTTGGCTTTGCAATGCTTAACTGAGGTATGTATCCTTGCATTTATATAGTATCTTCTCTTTACTTGTTTGTTGATTGTATCATGAGCAACTTTATTATAGCAGTAAGGTTGTTTTTTTATGTTTTCTCCTTTGATGTCTAATTGGTATTTGTCTATCTAGGTTGCAACACTCAATTTTGGGGACTTCTATGATAAACAATCTGTGAAGCTTTATATAGTGTTCATGGTTTAATTGCAAGTATTGTGAATGAAATTTCTACTGTTTGTAATTTTGGGTGAGTTTTATTTCTCTTTTAAATATAAGAAAATTGTAACTCATTCATGTTTGACTGAAGCTTAGGTTCACCTGGTAAATTCCATAGCTGATATATGTTGCAAGATCAACTAAATTGTAGCATATTTTTTGTACAACATAATGATTTTAGTGTTTTATTACCTCTTTTTTGAAGCAGGGCACTATATTCCTCAGTTGGAAAATGTTATTGTAAGGGCAAACAGAAAATAGAAGATTTTCAATTTGAAGGGTTTAGTTGTAAGTATCTTTCTATGTCGAATTAAATTTCAATGTTCTAAAAGAGGCTAAGTAGGGTCATCCAGATGCAGAAAATTTTTTTATTAGTATTCCTCTTTCCAAGAGGGCATTTAAGATCATAGGTTTTGATTGTGTCCATACTTTTTCTATTTGGTACACCATGAATGGTGCAGAGCACCCTAGGGTTTAGCTCCAAACCCTAGAAATTCTTGTTGAGTGATCAAAAGGAGCAGATCACAGTTGGTTTTCAATCCTTGGCATTAATCCTGAACAGTTCTTCATTCAGTCACAAAGTCGCAGAGCAGTGGAGAGCAGAAAAATCATGCATCGCACACTCGCAAGCTAATCATGAGCTAAGTTCATTAATGAGCGAGTGCGTGATGAGTAACTAGTCACTCAGTCACAGACGGCTAGTAGAAGAGACAGTGCACGATAATGCGACGAGGAGCCCATCGCACAATCGCGAGTCAATTCGCAGTTAGTGAGAAATCGGTGCGACAGCGCGACGAGGAACTAGTCGCTCAATCGCTGAAGACAAGTAGTGGTTCATGGTGTGCGAGTGAGCGACACCCTATGCGTCGCGAGATCATGGTTGAAATGGAAGTTAAGTGAAAATCATGGCGAGCGCGCGACTACGGTGTATCGCTCAGTCGCAAGGAAAAAGGCATCTCGGATGAAAGCATCGCGAATGCGCGACTGGAGCTCGTCGCTCAGTCGCAGAGCAACAGGCAGCTCGGATGAAAACATCATGACAGCGCGATAGTGAGCTCATTGCTCAGTCATGAAGGAATTAATAGCTCAGGTTACAACGCGGTGAGTGCGCGACTTGAGCTCATCGCTCAGTCGCCGAGGTATGGCCAGCTCGTCAAAATGAGTTGCGAGTGCACGACTGACGTGCATCGCAGACTCGCTAAAAAAGTAACAGCTCGGGTAAAAGTATGGCGAGTGTGTGACTGACTGTATCGTAGGGTCACTAATGAATGTCCAGCTTGTCAGAAAGTATAGTGAGTGCGTGACTAATGTGCATCACTGACTCGCAGAGCAAGGAGGAGTTCATGAAAAGGTAGCGCGAGTATGCGACTTGAGCTCATCGCTCAGTCGCAGCATAAAACATAGCTCAGGACAATGCATTGCGAGTGCGCGACATGGGCTCATCGCTCAGTCGCCGAGGAAAAGACAAGTCAGAAAAAGGCATAGCGAGAGCGCGACGAGCAAGTAATCGCTCAGTCGCAGACTAAGACATGAAATGTAAATTTCGTTCGCGACTACACGATAAAGAACAGAGATAGTCAAATGATCAAACATAATGACGTGTTAGAAGGAGAAAGAGTTGAAAAGTCAGAAGATGCCAAAAAGGAATGCCACAGAGGAGAATGTCTTCCATGTTGTCGACCATGTAGAGAAAGAGACTGATGACAGTTACGAAGAAAGACGAGGAGCCGAGGCAGTTGAGATTCCTCAGGCGGATAAGAAACCTAAAAATGGTTACAGACCAAGAAGAGGCCGAGGATAAAAAGAGAGAAAAAGAACCATTGAAGGGTTTTTGAAGAACGTAGAGATTGAACAGGCTAGCACAGTAGATTTGAGATTACATTGTAATTTGTAGTTTTCAATAAAGGAGAGTGTTCTATGTGTTCTGTATATTTTTCTGTTGTGTACAAACTTCAGTAGAGTAGTATTCTGAGTTCATTTCAGTTTAATGGATACCTTTTGACTCTCATGATCAGGCTTATGGGATGTGACTGT
>MU224754.1:4174315-4224120 GCA_018584345.1 Thuja plicata
GGTTACCTAGGACAAAGACTGGTTATGATAGCATTTTTGTTGTGGTAGATAGATTCAATAAAATGAGTCATTTTATACCTTGTAAGACCACTAATGATGCTAGTCATATTGCTCACTTATTTTTCAAAGAGATAGTTAGAATTCATGGTTTACCAATAAACATAGTGTCTGACAGAGATGTCAAATTCATGGGTCATTTTTGGAAGACCTTATGGAGAAGATTAGGAATTAATTTGTCCCACAGTTCTTCCTACCATCCTCAAACAGATGGTCAGACAGAAGTTATCAATAGAGTGTTGGGAAATTTACTTAGATGTTTAACAAAGGAGTATGGACAAGCATGGGATTAAGTGTTACCATAGGTAGAATTTGCTTATAATGATAGTGTTAACAGGACTATAGGAAAAAGCCCATTTCAGATTGTCTATGGGATGCATCCAAGAGGAGTTTGTGAACTCAGAGAATTAAAAGGACAAGGAGTGATAAGTGGACATGCTGATGACTTTGCACAGTCTATGAAGGARATACATGATCAAGTGAAGAAGAATCTGATTGAGTCAAATCAGAAATTGAAGGAAAAAGTAGATGAAGGAAGGAGAGAAGTCCAATTTCAGATTGGAGATCTTGTCATGGTACATCTGAACAAAGCCAGATTAGAGAAGGGGATACCTACTAAGTTGCAAATGAGGAGAATAGGTCCTGCAAGATATTAGAGAAGTATGGGCAGAATGCCTATAAAATTCATTTACCTAACAATTTAGAAATGTCACCTATTTTTAATGTGCAGGATTTGATTCCATACAGAGGACGAGTGGTACCTGAAAGTACTCAACAGAGGGAGATAGGAAAAGATGTTCAAGATATACAGGTGAAGCCTAAGTCCAAGTTGTAGGCAGAGCAAGTCCTGGATTCTAGAATTTAGAAAACAACCAGGCGTAGGGTATACAGAGAATACCTGATAAAATGGTCAGGGTTACCAGAAGTAGAAGCTACATGGATGGACGAAGAAGAATGCAAAAAGCAAGGAATTAGCTCAGCATTGCTGCCGACTAGTTCATCTTAACTTCTCCTTCTCAGAGGGGGGGAGTATGGTGCAGAACACCCTAGGGTTTAGCTCCAAACCCTAGAAATTCTTGTTGAGTGATCAAAAGGAGTAGATCACAGTTGGTTTTCAATCCTTGGCATTAATCCTGAACAGTTCTTCATTCAGTCGCAAAGTCGCAGAGCAGTGGAGAGAAGAAAAATCATGCATCGCACACTCGTGAGCTAATCATGAGCTAAGTTCATTAATGAGTGAGTGCGCGATGAGTAACTAGTCACTCAGTCACAGACAGCTAGTAGAAGAGACAGTGCGCGACAATGTGACGAGGAGCTCATCACACAATCGCGAGTCAATTCACAGTTAGTGAGAAATCGGTGCGACAGCGCGACGAGGAACTAGTCGCTCAGTCGCTGAAGACAAGCAGTGGTTCATGGTGTGCAAGTGAGTGACACCCTATGCGTCGCGAGATCACAGTTGAAATGGCAGTTAAGTGAAAAGCACGGCGAGCGCGCGACTACGGTGTATCGCTCAGTCGCAAGGAAAAAGGCAGCTCGGATGAAAGCATCGCGAATGCGCGACTGGAGCTCATCGCTCAGTCACAGAGCAACAGGCAGCTCGGATGAAAACATTGCGATAGCGCGACAGTGAGCTCATCGCTCAGTCGAGAAGGAATTAACAGCTCGGGTTACAACGCGGCGAGTGCGCGACTTGAGCTCATCGCTCAGTCGCTGAGGTATGGCCAGCTCGTCAAAATGAGTTGCAAGTGCACGACTGACGTGCATCGCAGACTCGCTAAGAAAGTAACAGCTCGGGTAAAATTATGGCGAGTGCATGACTGACTGTATCGCAGGGTCGCTAATGAATGTCCAGCTCATCAGAAAGTGCAACGAGTGCGCAACTAATGTGCATCGCTGACTCGCAGAGCAAGGAGCAGTTCATGAAAAGGTAGCGCGAGTATGCAACTTGAGCTCATCGCTCATTCACAGCATAAAAAATAGCTCGGGACAATGCATTGCGGGTGCGCAACATGGGCTCATCGCTCAGTCGCCAAGGAAAAGACAAGTCAGAAAAAGGCATAGCGAGAGCGCGACGAGAAATTAATCGCTCAGTCGCAGACTAAGACATGAAATGTAAATTTCATTCGTGACTACGCGATAAAGAACAGAGACAGTCAAATGATCAAACATAATGACGTGTCAGAAGGAGAAAGAGTTGAAAAGTTAGAAGATGCCAAAAAGGAATGCCACGGAGGAGAATGTCTTCCACGCCGTCGACCATGCAGAGAAAGAGACTGATGACAGTTACGAAGGAAGACGAGGAGCCGAGGCAGTTGAGATTCCTCAGGCGGATAAGAAACCTAAAAACGGTTACAGACCAAGAAGAGGCTGAGGATAAAAAGAGAGAAAAAGAACCATTGAAGGGTTGTTGAAGAACATAGAGATTGAACAGGCTAGCACAGTAGATTTGAGATTACATTGTAATTTGCAGTTTTCAATAAAGGAGAGTGTTCTGTGTGTTCTGTATATTTTTCTGTTGTGTACAAACTTCAGTAGAGTAGTATTCTGAGTTCATTTCAGTTTAATGGATACCTTTTGACTCTCATGATCAGGCTTATGGGATGTGACTGTCAAAAGGTACCCATCATGTATTTTTATTCTTGTTTTATGTTTGTGTCTGGAACTAAGGAGAGACTAGTCAGAGTTGGAAACAAGTCCTAGGCGAGCTAGATGGTCCGGCTAGGGAACTTGTAGGAAAAGGAGATAGAGTGAGGAAGGTGCATGACTGATCTGATTCATTCATGGAGAGTAAGATGAGGTGAGGAGTGAAACATTTCGGTGGGCAGGAAACCTTAGAGAGAGGGAATATAAAAATCCTTCTGGTTAGGGTCTGTGAGTGACCTTAAGGGACTCAAGAGTGAGTCTAGAGGGAGTCCTGAATTGAATAGGATTCCTGGTGAGATTCCTAGAAGAGAGTAGGAATTTCAGAGAGTAAGGTGACCTCCCCATCAATGAAGAAATTGGATTTTGGATTATTATTTTACCATAACTAGTATATGATAAATGCAAACCTATTTAATTTCTATATACTAGTTATGGATATGAATTGATGTAATAGTTGAAGAATCTAAAATTAAGGTAATATATGGACATAGTTCACTATTATATTACTGTCCATATAGTACTTTCTCAATGAGATCATATGTATGAGTGTCCCATATGGTTGAAAGTGGATAGTGAGTGGACAATAATATATGGCCATAGTTCAGTATTATATTAACGTCCATATATTACTATCCACTCACTATCCACTTTCAAACATATGGACATGTTTGAAAGTGGATAGTGAGTGGACAGTAATATATGGATGTTAATATAATACTAAACTATGGCCATATATTATTGTCCACTCACTATCCACTTTCAACCATATGGGACACTCATAGATATGATCTCATTGAGAAAGTACTATATGGACAGTAATATAATAGTGAACTATGTCCATATATTACCTTAATTTTAGATTCTTCAACTATTACATCAATTTCATATCCATAACTAGTATATGGAAATTAATTAGGTTTGCATTTATCATATACTAGTTATGGTAAAATAATAATCCAAAATCTAATTTCTTCATGGTGTACCAAATAGAAAAAGTATGGACACAATCAAAACCTGTGATCTTAAATGCCCTCTTGGAAAGAGGAATACTAATCATTTTTTTTTCTCCATCTGGCTGACCCTACTTAGCCTCTTTTAGAACATTGACATTTAATTCAACATAGAAAGATACTTACAACTAAACCCTTCAAATTGAAAATCTTCTATTTTCTGTTTGAAAGTGGATAGTGAGGGGACACTAATATATGGACATAGTTCGCTATTATATTACTCTCCATATATTACTGTCCACTCACTATCCACTTTCAAACATATGGACATGTTTTAAAGTGGATAGTGAGTGGACAGTAATATATGGACTTACTCAAAAATCCTTACTTCTATTTTGAAGGTGTCTTCACAATTTGATTATTGTTCTAAAATAAGGAACAATACCTTTACACCTTGTAGGAGCTCACTTTTATTACTCATGTTTGAAATTGGATAGTGAGTGGAAAGTAATATATAGTATTATATTACCGTCCATATATTACTATACACTTACTATCCACTTTCAAAGTGACCAAGATTGGTAGTAGGGGTTGTTCCAACACAAAATTTGATAATTTATTGGAGACAATTTGTCATATCACATAATGCACATAAGAAAGAAAGCTTTGGAATCTCAAAAGATATGATGGGTTTTTCATTCCTATCAACTTCAAGGTAATTCACATTCAAACTTACTCCAAAATCCTTAGTTCTATTTTGAAGGTGTCTTCACAATTTTATTATTGTTCTAACATAAGGAACAATACCTTTAGCATTTAGTTGGGATTCCTATAGAACTAAAACTGAAAACATGTCCCTATGAACCTGATACAAGTTCCTACAAGGTGTAAAGGTATTGTTCCTTATGTTAAAACAAGAATAGTGAGTGGACAATAATATATGGATATAGTTAACTATTATATTATTATCCACATATTACTGCCCACTCACTATCCACTTTCAAACTGACCAAGATTGGTTGTAGGGGTTGTTCCAACACTAAAAATTTGATAATTTATTGGATACAATTTGTCATATCACATAATGAACATAAGAAAGAAAGCTTTGGAATCTCAAAATATATGGGGTTCTTCATTCCTATCAACTTCAAGGTAATTCACATTCAAACTTACTCCAAAATCCTTAGTTCTAGTTTGAAGGTGTCTTCACAATTTGATTCTTGTTCTAACATAAGGAACAACACCTTTAGAATTCAATGGGGATGCCTATAGTACTAAAACTATAACCATATCCCTATGAACCTGATACAAGTTCCTACAAGGTGTAAAGGTATTGTTCCTTATCTTAGAACAAGAATAGTGAAAGGACAATAATATATGGAAATAGTTCACTATTATATTACTGTCCACATATTACAATCCACTCACTATCTACTTTCAAACTGACCTAGATTGGTTGTTGGTGCTATTCTGATTACATAAAAATAGGTTTTACAAGGACCCAAAACCTTTAACAAAGTTTTAAATGGACATTACAATAAAGATCAATAATAATTATGTCATATCACCTAGATAAAATAGCCAAAACATGTAAGAGGCCTACAACCTAATAGTAGGCGAAAAAAAAAAGAGACAGATAGGGACATCAAAAAGACAGGATAGAAAAATGCTCTTCATTAAATCTTGCACTTGGATCACCATGAGATGCATCTTCTTTATGGGTTTCTTGTTCTCTTCCAGCTCCTTATCATCCTTGGATGCTGACTTTCTGGTGCTAGCCTGAGTGCATTTACTCAGTCCCATAGTTTCCTTCTTCTCTTTCCCATCTTTGTCACCCATTTTATGTTCATCTTCTCCAGGATCTTCGCATTCTCAGTATAGACCTCAAGGCTTACCAAGATTTTCTCCCCTATTTTGTGCATGGTGTCTTCTAGCTTGTCCACTCTGTTATGCAACATATGGAGCTTTCCTTCAAAGTCACCCTCCATCGCCCTGTTCTCTTTCTCCTTCAATCTATTTTCCATTTCACAGACTTTAGCCACCATTTTCACAAATGCATCATTTCATTTAACCACATCTTTTCTCTCATCAAGACAAACCACAATTGGTTTCTCCCCAACACTGATTTTCAAAATGAGATTAACCTCACCTCTCATATTCAGCATTTTCTTTTTAATATTAACAATTTCATCTAGCATTTTACCCAAAGTGTAGGTAAATTCCAAAAATCAATTTTTGTTTTTAGTAATATCATCCAGCCCACTAATTTCCTTACCAGACTCCACACTAGTAGGGATATCAACACCTTTGGTCTCAGTATCTTTTTCCATATTGTTCACAATATCCTCCACACTTTGGTTGTAGGGGCTATTACAATACTACAAAATTGACAATTTATTAGAGACAATTTGTCATATCACATAATGTACATAAGAAATAAATTTTGAAGGAATGTAATACAATCACTACAACATTCGTGCATTGATGAGAATTAATGATCAACATTTTTTAGATTCTGAGAAGACGTATATTTAGTGGAGGCTAGAAGGAATATTTTTAGAGATTTTCTAAATCTCTAAAATTCTAGAGAATAGCTAACTTAGTTCTACAAAACCTTCACAAATATACCTTCTTTATCCTCCACTCATACCTCTTCTCAGAATCTGGAAACTTTGGATACTTTTTCTCATCCATGAATGAAATGTGATATTGATCATATAAAATTCCTTTAGGCCTCAAGTATTGATGAGTTGAACAAGTGCAAAAGGTTTTTCTGAGACTGGGATCAATTATTTGGTCAATTATGAGAAGGTAAGTAATAAGATAATATTATTGTATCTTTCATTTCTTTTATCCATTCATATTTTCTTCCTTCTCTTCATCTTTAGTAATATATTGGATACTGTGTAGTGTACATAAAGGAAAGGTGGTGATTATTCTCGATGATTAGCAGGTATAATTCTTTCAGGCCTTATCCAGTAGCTATTACTAAAGATAGCAGAGGTCAAGAGACCATAATAGTTGGTCTCTACCTTTGGTCCATATGATTGAGGAAACATTTTACCTTTCGTTAGCTCATACAATGCGGTGATCTGAAAGAATTCAATAGATAATATTTTCATGTATAACATACATTATTTTAGTTTTAGACTACACGAATTTATCTATTTCCCATACTTGTCAACTACAGAGACAGTAATAAATATGCATCCCTGCCCATGGCCTGAGTAATGCAGACCATAGGAGGAGATGCTTCCTTATCATTGTCCTTGAGGTCAACAAGATTGTGAAGTAGATAAATTTGTATAATGTCAACTTAAATGATATATGTTATCATGAAAATATTCTATTAAGTTCAGATCCCCGCATTTGATGAGCTGAAAGATAAGATGTTTTGTAAGCAATATGGACCAATGATGGAGACCAACTATGATGTTCTCTTGAGCTTTGTTATATTTAGTGTGTCATATCATCATAATTACGATGACTATTCCATTGAAAAATATAAAACAGTCAAAATTTATGAGGTGTCTTTTGTGGAGGAGGTGTAGGATCAACTGCAGTCTATAGAAGAGTTGTAGGACGTATCAAAATGTCCTATCTTGTCATACAAATCTCTACATCTCCAACTCCATGGATGCTACCAATGGAGGGTATTTTAATGGATTTTCTAATGAAGTCAGATATCTCATGTGGAGTGACCCCATGTAATATAGAAATATCCTAATAAGAATCCCAGAGATCGCTCACTAAATAGGAGTCTATGGTGCACAGACGATCCTTAGGTAGTCGTACAATCTTATCAGGCATCAGTAGCTCATGACTGCTATATGGATTGTAAAATGGATCTAAGGAATCAATAGTAAAAATAGTATTAGATCATAGCATATACCTTCCCATGCAATCAGATGACATCTAGTCAACCTGAGTCACAATGGTGGCAATGCTAGAGTAAATTTTGATTCACGCCTCCTCATCTACAAAATCTCCTGCTCTAGTGGCATCATCAAAACCTTTTAGAAGAACCAAAAGGTTTCAAAACACCAATGCCCTCTTACTAGGGGGTTGTGGTACATCTAGGCGTATAAAATTATCTACAAATATCCCTCTCCCCTGACCATTTTATCATGGAAAGCATGTATAATCAACAATATAACCCAAATGGAATTTTGTAAATAATTGTTTGTAGAAATACTGTGGTAGCTCATCCACTTCTACGACCCCATATGATGGCTCAAAAACCATCTAGGGTATATGAATGGTGAAAAAATGCATCCTTGCACTTAGTCACTCAATATACTCACATTGTTGTCTTCTCCAAGTATCAAGGGAACATGGATTTGACATTGGCTACTGAAACATCCATGTCAACCTGTGTCCACCTAATAGATCCAGTAACAGTGTGTGATAAAGACTCCATAAATGTACGAATATGGGGGTAATCATATGGATTGTATGATATAGCCTGGTCAATCACACTCATCAACTCATGTCTAATAGAAGATAGATTGTCCCTATTAGGAAGGACACCAATATTTTGTAGTGTCCACTCTAGCTGGACTAGAGTGGCATGCAATCTATCAATAGTCTATTGATGATTCCTCTCCCTTTCCTTGGGAGTATTGTGAGAAGAGCCATGTGAGGCTTGTTAACTATTAGAATGAACACTCTATTGAGATCCACTAGATTCCATGTGTGATCTAAGAATTTGTGTGTGAGTTAATACACCTTCATGAAATTAGGACAATTAAGTACAATTCTATGGAAATAAATAAACAAATTAATCTAAGGAATTGAAATTAACATCCATAACATTCCATGGTTCTCTAACTAAGCTTTGCAAGTAGAGCTCTCAGCCTTAATCTCCACTAGTGACCATCCTAGAATGAGAAATTGATGATAAATGCCTAATCTAGCTCTCAATTCTTTCAAAAGATCTCAAAGATAAACTCAAATGCTCTTGATAAATGATAAAATATTCACAATTTTCTCTTAAAATGCTCAAGATACTACTCAATTTCTCTCAAATTTCCTATAGTGGTGATGCTATGCATTCAAATTTTCTAGGATATGTTTATGCTTAGAAATGGTTTTTATTTATAGTAAAATCCCAAGGGTAGGGGGTAGAGTGAATTGACCATGGGTTAATCCTTGGTTGAGTTTGATCCCTCAAAAGTTTTTAAATGGGGGGACCATTTAAATGGTTGTCCTCAAAGAGTGGGACAAGGAGACAAAGTCCTCAATTCTCATTGGTTGATCAAATTATGTTAAAAGAAATTAGGATTTATTTAATTCAATCAATTAATTAAATTACCCATGTAAGGGTAGATAGGTTCAATTTGATTTTTGATTTAAAACTATATAATTAATTGATTAAAATCAATTATATAATTTTTATTGATCCCTTTTTAGGCCTACATTTGATTATTTGATTTGATTATTAATTAATCTTTTGATTTAATCCAATTTGACTCATAAATATCCATTTAATTTGATCTTGAACCATTTTGATGAGATTTGTTGAGATTTGCTGATTTTGGTGATATTAAGAAACCTGGTCAATTTTGGGTGTCTACAAATGTCCCTCTTTGAATTGATGTGCAAAGTCCATTGATTCAAAGAAAATTGCATGTCCTGATACAGATTGGATATAGATTGATTGATTGATAACCTGATCTTATTTGAATATTGATAACCTGATGTGAAACTTCAATGCAAAACCTTGATGTGAAACTTGATGCAAAACCTTGATGCATAACTTGATATGAAACCCTGATGTGAAACTTGATTTGATGCAGAATGCCCCACTGATAAAATTTTGAAATTTTAATGCCCCATATTTGATATAGGATGATGCAGATTTCTGATTTGATGATCTGATAAGATATGCCCCCTCAAAAATGAAAACATTTTGATGTCCTGATGCTAATATGATGTGATTGATATAAAGTATATCGAAATGATTTCATTTCTAAAAACATTAAGAAGAATGACAATAAGATCACAAGATGCCCTAGTGTGAAAAACATGTAGATTTAGGTCCTAAGGGGTAAAAATCTCTCCACAGTTAGGTCAAATAGTTTAAATAGGTTGAGAAACCCAAGTTTACTATTCATTTTCACTTTTCACTATTGAGATTTTTCTTTGGGTTTAGTGTGATTGAAAGAAATGGTGGTCCCTATCCAAGAGCATCATTTTGAGAGAGTGTGCCATTATTAGAGACCACTCAACTATGGACCTCTAATGAGTGATTTGAACCTTCCTAGTGCATTTATTGCTCATTTTTATAGCATTTAATATCAATTTTCATGCTTTTTAGAATAGATTTAGTGAAATGCCGTGTAGGAACATTTAAATGATACTTAGACTAGGGAAATGCCATGTCCACATAGTCAAATGACATGTACGAGGATTTGAAAAATGCTTAGGAATTAGGTCAAAATGTGAACCCCATGTTTAGAATGACGCGTAAGAAACCCTTTAGATTTTAATGATCTGTATCATTGTTTAAATGACATATAGAGTTTGTAAATGTCATGTATGCTGTAAAGCAATTCCTACGACACTTTAAATGACACATAGGATGTTTTCAATGATGTGTAGCATGTAATGATGCTTCCGCATAATGAAATGATGTGTAGCATGATATGTGAAGAAAACCTGACTTAGAATAGGACAAGTGTCTTTGATTGATTGTCTGAATGACCAGATTGATTGCCAAGCTAAAAAGATGTGATTCCATGATGTTTACTTAGTGTTTAGGATATTAGAATAAAATCATACCCATGAATGTTTGATGTGTCAATTATATTGATTAAAATATATTACAAATGGATCCCTTCTCAAGATCTAGAGGTCAGGAACAATAGGTTGATGTACTCAAAAAGAGCAAAGATAGTTTTAATGTGTTTGATTGACTTAGAATGATCCACAAGTAGAAAAATATGTTAGAATAGTCCCAAAGGATAACTAATAGTGGGGGGTGAATTAGTTATCAGCTAATTTAATTCTTTTCTGGAATACTATAAAGTAAATGCACATTCAGATAACACAATAGACAACGCCACAATTTGGTTATGGGGAAACCAAATGGTAAAAACCCCAATGGGAATTAGCACCCAAAATGAACTATACTTGTTTATAATAATCCCTGTTAGAAGATCTTACAACCCTAATAGGACTTGTTCTTTACAATGCAATAAGTATAGTGACCTAGTTAAGTGTCTCACCCTGTTAGGAGTCTTTTACAAATAGCCTTGTTAAGGGTGAGGACTCACTATCCAAAAGCTCGCTACTTCAATGGTGAAGGCTACAACCTTCTGTAGAATAGATATGAACTATATCTGATGATGAACTGTAGAGTAGACCTACTATCTTGATCAGTTCCAATGTACTATAATCTTCCACTACTTCTTCAAATAGATCCTTGATGAATGAAACACAACTGATATTCTACTCTGTGTTTTTTCTATCTCTTTTCTTATCATTCACACTTAGCATTTACAAATGAACTACTATAAGTATCTTCCTCAAATTATGAGATCATGGGACCTGCTAGGAAACTCTTCATAACATCCTTGTCAGATTAACTAACCACACAAGCATAATTACAACCGTGCAATATAAATTGAATAGACGCGACGCTTCACAAAGTTGGCTTCACCAAATTAACTCTAACATTGTAATCTTGTTGAAACATGTTTGGCACCTTTAGATAGCTATCTTCAACTCATAATTAATCTTGAATACAAATATACATATCCCAAAGATAAGCGCAACTCAAGAACCAATACAATTATGTCGGCTCTATACAGATAAACTCCATAAACTGTAACTGCCACTAGCAGAATTACACAACAAACCTGAAACATCAAATCTAATTTTACGTGTATGAACAAAGCATCAACAACATGTCTATAACATTAATATAAATTCACAAGGGTTAATATCATCATTATGATAAGTACATACATAACACTGTTGTATATTATATGTTGTCATCAATGACAAACATACAATCAACTAGCTGCCAGAAGTAAATCTCCAAAAATCTCCCCCTTTGACACTGATTGCAACATATGATATTTAAAAGAATCTATAGCACATGGTGTCCTCTTTATTTTTACAATCTTCTCAATATCCTCATCAAATATTCCTCTACACTGTTGCAGCTCTTTTGTCTATGTTTTTAAGTTACATGATTATATACTCCCCCAGAGTATATGCTCCCCCTTTGACATCAATGGCAAAGGGCACCATAAATAATTAGGCACATGTAATACTCTATAAATAGAGTAGTCAACCATTCATTAGTCACCATGGACTGATGTACTTGCTTCTTTATCTAATCAAACGTAGGAAAGGGAATTACTCCCAACTTCTCCTTGAGATACTGAAAAGTATCTTTCGATAAAGTCTTTGTGAAAATATCTTCCAATTATTCTTTAGTGCTTACATAGTCCAATTTTACTTCATTATCTACAACTTTTTCTCTAAGAAAATGGTATTTGATCTCAATTTGTTTTGTTTTTGCCTGCATCACAGGGTTCTTGGACATGTTGATAGTACTAGTGTTATCACAGTGAATAACAATAGGATAATCGGCTTGAATACCAAAATCTTTAACCATCTTCTTGATCCAACCCATTGTTGAACAATTCAATGCTACTGCAACATATTCAGCTTCTGATGTTGACTGAGAGATACAATTCTTCTTCTTTCTTACCCAAGAGACCAACCTATCTCTAATAAATACTGCTCCTCCAGAAGTACTCTTCCTATCATCAATACAACCTGCCCAATCTACATCTGTATATACATTAAGTTGTACATTCTCTGATTTAGGATACCATAAACCATAGCCTATAGTTCCCTTTAGATATATAAATATTCTCTTTATTTCCATTGGGTGATTCTACTTGGGTTCATCTACAAATATACCAACAATGCCAATTGCATTAGATATGTCTGGTCTAGATTGAGTAAGATATATAAGTTTTCCATTCATAGATTTGTACAATGTCTTGTCAACTACTGTAGAATCATCCTCTTTAGAAAGCTTGCTTCCTATTATCATAGGAGTGCATACTGGCTTACAGTCTTCCATCTTGAAATTCTTCAATATTTCCCTCACATATTTGGATTGATTTATGAATATTCCTTTATCTATCTGCTTTACATTTAATCCCAAAAAATATTTTATAGGACCAATCATGCTCATTTCAAATTCATTCTGCATTTCTTTTGCAAATTCTGCACTGAGCTTGTCATTACCTCCAAAGATAATGTCATCAACAAATATGGAAACAAGTAATAATCCATCAAGTGTCTCTCTTATGAATAAGTTGCAATCTACTACTCCTTTTTTGAATCCAATCTTGGTAAGATAACCATCTAGTCTCTCATACCAAGCTCTTGGGGCATGTTTAAGTCCATAGAGTGCTTTCTTCAATCTGCATACCATGTGTAGTTTATCTGATAGATTAAATCCTTCAGGATTTTCTATGTAGACTTCTTCCTTCAAGTCACCATTCAAAAAACCTGATTTGACATCCATTTGATATACTTTAAAATCTTTGAATGTTGCATAAGCCAAAAATAACTTTATGGCTTCTAGTTTGCTCACAAGGGAAAATGTGTTAGTGTAATCTATGCCTTCCCTCTATGCATATCTTTTATACACTATTCTTTCTTTGTTTCTGACCACTATACCATCTTCATTCATCTTATTCCTAAATACCCACTTTGTTCCAATCATAATTTTGTCACTAGGTCTCAGAACCAATTCCCATGTGTCATTTTTGATTATTTGATCTAATTATTCTTCCATTGCTTTCTACCAATCAGAATCCTTGCAAGCATCTTCAACACTTAAAGGTTCAATCTATGAAAGTAAACATAACTCTTCATCCACTGTTAAACGTTTTTCTTTAGATCTAGTCAAAACACTACTTCTCTGATCTCGAATGATATCATCTTTTGAATGGTACCTAGATGTGAATTTTGAAACTTTAGGTGTGATATCCTCATCTATAATCTGTGATTCTTCTTTTCTTGATTCAGGGTCATTGCATGATACATCAATACAATCAAACATTTCTTCTATAACAGTTTCCTTGTTGCTGATCCTGGGTTCATCTTCAATCATAGGTGCATATTCATAGTACATTTCTTGAACCATGAACTTCTCATCAATATTTATATGAGTACTTTCAATTATCTTCTTTAATCTAAAATTGAAATATTTGTATACTTTTATTTTAGTAGAGTAACCAAGGAAAATACCTTCATCGCTTCTAGCATCAAACTTACCAACACCATCATCTCTCTTGATGTAGCACTTGCTGCCAAAGATTCTAAAGTATTTTACTGTAGGTAAATTACCAAACAAAAGTTTATAAGGTGTCTTATTTTTGCCTATTCTTAGTTGTGTTTTGTTGATAGTATAGACTATTGTATTGACTGCATCTCTCCAATAGGTGTGCACAACTTTTCCTTCAGTCAACATAATGCACATTGTATCAAGTATGATCTTGTTCCTTCTTTCTGCAATCCCATTCTGCTGAGGGGTTCTGGGTGCACTCAACTATCTTTTCATTCCATGTTCTTCTCAGTAGTCATAAAATTGGTCAGAGGTGAATTCTCCTCCTCTATCTAATCTTAGACACTTTAGTTTTGATCTATATTCCTTTTCAACTTTAGCTTTGAATATTTTGAATTTCTCAAAGGCTTTAGACTTCTCTTTTAAGAACGCAACCCACATCATCCTTGAAAAATCATCAAAAAACAAAATGAAATAGCTTTCTCTGTAGTATGATCTAGATTGAGTAGGACCACATAAACTTGTATGCACTAGGTCTAACTTGTTCTCAGTTGAGTTATGCTTACTTCTGAAAGTGCTCCTTACATGCTTTCCCATAATACATTCCTTGCACATTGTGTCAACTAGTCTTGCAATACTTGGAAGGTCTCTAACTACCTTGACATTGCTTATCTTTACTATATTTTGAAAATTGATATGACAGAGTCTCTTTTTCCATAACCAACTATAATCCACTTTTGCAAAAAAATAACTTACATATGAATTGAGTTGAAAAACATTACCTTTTTTTTTGATCCAGATGCAATCATGTCACCTTCTTTGTTGTTAATAATGCATTTTTTGTCTTTGAATTCCAAATCATAACCTTTGTCAAGTAGTTGTCCAACACTTAGTAAGTTGTACTGTAATCCATCAACATACAAAACATCATCTATCTTGTTCTTTCCATCCAGGGTGATAGATCCTCTGCCTATGATAGGTTTAGGAGTGTTATCTCCAAATCTAACCATACCACCGTTGTACTTTTGTAGATGAACAAATCTATCTTTATCACCTGTCATGTGGTGAGAGCATCCGTTGTCAATGATCTAGTCAGTTCTGATGTCTGCTTTGGAAATTAGGGCTAACTCATGTGCTTCCTTTTCATCTTCAATGTCCATTTCTTCAAGAAATTTTTCCATGTCTTTAAGGGAAATGAATCCAATTTCATCCTCTCCTAAATCTTCATTTGTTACACCTTCTTAAGCATGGTAGAATTCCTTTTTGTACTTAGGTTTGTAATCAGATCTAAACTTCTTGACTCTTTTGGGACACTTGGATGCAAAGTGACCAATCTTGTTGCATGTAAAACATTTGAATGGAAGTTGTCCTTCATACTTTCCTTTGACTTTATTTTATCTTTTAACAATCATGGAAATAATTTGATCAACTTCTTATTTGTCATTAGAAGTGTGTAAAGTTTTCTTACCATGTATTAATGCTTTCAAGGCTATTTCACTTTTGGGTTTAGTCTTCAATCTTGATATCTCAAATGCAGAGATTTTACCGATCAAGGTCTCTCTCTTGAAGTCTTTTGAAAATTGCATGGTTTCATCTAGAATATTGATCTTGCTCTCAGAGTCTGCGATCAATGTAGTCATTAGTTTGTCCATTATGTCTTCTTCTGAGATTTCTCCACCATTGTTTCTGATTCTAGAAACTGCTTCATTTATCCTTTGATTGTAGGCTCTGATGTTCTCTTCAGGTAACATCTCAAGATTATTGTATTTCTTTTTCCATGTCTTCCTGTGTGCATTCTTTGCTTGGATTTCTCCTTCAAACATGTCTTCTAAATAATTCCATATTGTGTATGCCTTGTCTACCTTTTTGATCTCAGAGAATTCATTGTCAGATAGTGCACTTATAAGGGCTTCTTTGGAAACTGCATTAGCTATGAATGTATCCTTTTGTTTAATAGTAGCATCATCTCTTGCAAGGTAGTTTAGAGAGGGAATAACAAATTCTTGTGTGGCTATCTCAAAGATCTCAAAACCAACACACTATAGATGTGTTATCATTTTGTTCTTCCAATCCAGATAATTCTCTCCATCAAACTTAGGTCTCTCTTTCCTGAAGTATGCCATCTGATCTACCTTAAGCTGTTAGGATTTCTCTTCAAGGTACTTGGCTCTGATACCAATTTTTAGAATAGTCCCAAAGGATAACTAAGAGGGGGGGTGAATCAGTTATCAACAAATTTAATTCTTTTCCAGAATACCATAAAGTAAATGCACATTCAGATAACACAATAGACAACACCACAATTTGGTTATGGGAAACCAAATGGTAAAAACCTCGGTGGGAATTAGCACCAATAATGCACTATACTTGTTTATAATAATCCATGTTAGAAGATCTTGCAACCCTGTTAGGAGTTGTTCTTTACAATGAAATAAGTATAGTGACCTAGTTAAGGGTCTTACCCTGTTAGGAGTCTTTTACAAATAACCCTATTAAGGGTGAGGACTCACTGTCCGAAAGCTCACTGCTTCAATGGTGAAGGCTACAACCTTCTGTATAATAGATATGAACTATATTTGATGATGAATTGTAGATTAGACCTGCTATCTTGATTATTTCCAATGTATTTTAATCTTCTACCGCTTCTTCACATAGATCCTTAATGAATGAAACACAACTGATATTTCGCTTTGTACTTTTTCTGTCTCTTTTATTATCATCCACACTTAGCGTTTACAAATGAACTACTATAAGTATCTTCCTCAAAGTATGAGATCATGGGACCTATTACGCAACTCTTCATAACATCCTTGTCAGCTAAACTAACCACACAAGCATAATTACAACCGTGCAATATAAACTAAATAGACATGACACTTCACAAAGTTAGCTTCACCAAATTAACTCTAACATTGCAATCTTGTTGAAACATGTTTAGTTCCTTTAGATAAATATCGTCAACTCATAATTAATATTGAATAAAAACATGCATTTCCCAAAGATAAGCGCAACTCAAGAACCATTGCAAATATGTTGGCTCTGTACAGATAAACTCCAAAAATTGTAACTGCCACTAGCAAAATTACACAACACAACTGAAACATCAAATCTAATTTTGTGTGTATGAATAGAGCATCAAAAACATGTCTACAACATGAATATAACCATGCAAGGGTTAATATCATCATTCTGATAAGTACATACAAAATACTATTGTATATTATATGTTGTCATCAATGACAAACATACAATCAACTAGCTGCCAGAAGTAAATCTCCAACAAAATACTAATATAATTTACTTTGTTTTCAAAATGTAGGCACATTATTGTAAGTTGTATGTACAAAATGTAGCAGCTTGGTTCTTTGATCTAGTGGACGAGTTGACCCCTCTAGAGAGATGTATGATCGAGACACGTGGGCTCAAATTCCTTCTAGATCAGTTGAACCAAGGGTTATTGATAGCTATGGCAGAGCGTTGGCACTCTGACCATAACACATTCCATCTACCCCTCAGCGAGATGATCATCACGCCAGAGGATGTATATAGATTATTGATGATCCTGACCCAGGTAGAGTGGGTTTACTATGATCAAGTCTATGATGGTACTGCATGTAGATGATTATATAGAGATGCTACTATTGGTGATGATAGCATTACATGGGCGTGGCTTGCTTCATTTACTACTTTTCCAGCTTTGCTAGGAGCCGTGATCGAAGGAATTCTCTTACTAGATAAGAGAGCTCATGGCTTTCAGTCAGATGGGGCTGTATACTAGAGGACTTGATTTCTTAGCCTCGGATATCAGACTAGGGATCTTGCGTGCTAGTGTAGTTGTATCATGATTTACATGAGGTGATATACAGGCACAGTGCGGCTATTTCTGCACATGTAGTGTTGTTGCAACTATGGACCTGGGAGTATATCCTGATTATGAGACCAATATTAGCACAAGTGTGAGCTCTAGGATATCCATATGTGTTTCCATATGATGGTATGATTGTCTAGCATCACCTGGGCAAGGTTGAGTTATTGTATCGGACTATCGACAATATTGATCAGGTCATATGGAGACCTTACTTGGGTTGCGAGGGATGGAGAAAGGATGATGATGAACTTCCATATATTTTTTCCCCTCAGTGGATGATTGATCGATCACCACTATGTATAGAGAGATTCTAATTTGGGAGAGTTCTCCAATAATATGGTCGAGTGCAGGATATGTTGCAGGGTATGGCATTGTATGCTAGAGTATAGGCAAAGTGATCCATGTGGGGAGCTCAAGTTGATTATCAATTTTCATGTGCACATATTGATCAGCTAGGGTATGTTAGATGGGATATGATGAGTCATGTAGTTGATGCAGGGATGCCTGCTAAGTATCAAGAGTGGTTTTTATGACATCACTTCACTAGATTCACAGATTCGGTAGAACTGATACTTGATGTTGATGAGCTATCTGCTGATGATGGAGATGGAGATGATGGCGGTGGTGGTCGTAGACCTTAGAGGCAAAGAGTATAGAGATTACCTTGGGTACAAAGAGTTGTAGGACCTCAGATGTGGGGTGGACATGTTAGAGCTTGAGGTGGTGGGTTTGGGAAGCCTAGACAGAGGCAAGTGTAGGTTCTGATGTAGAGATAGGTTCAGGCCATTCTAGCTATAACTTGGGTAGGAAAAAGACATAGATGAGTACATGAATCTAGGAAGGTTCCTTTATAGGGTCATGATCAGTAGAGACTGGCATCTCCACAGAGACAGGGAGAGGTACCCCCTCAGGTGGATCCATAGGTTAGTGTAGCACAGGTGATACCACAGGTTCCTTTAGCACCTCAGGCCCCTCAAGTGCCTATGGCATCTTAGGCACCTCTAGTTCCTCCCATTGTTGACAACTTAGTACATGATGTGAGAGGATTATAGGTAGGGATGACTGCAGTTACTGGCCAGTTAGATCAAGTTACGACGATGTTACAGCAGTTCTTGGCTATGATAACTCAGTTACCTACAAGTGCTAATACGAGTTAGGCACAACCTTCCACTCAGGATAGAGCAAGTGATAGGGGTCCTGATTGGTCAGGAGATGGATTAGGTCCTACTAGAGATGTATCAGGTGCCCCGGGTGGGTCTTAGATAATGATCCTGATATCCAAATATTATATTGATGTATCGTATGGAGTTTTGATTAGGACTTGATGTATGGATCAGTTTGTTGATGTATCTTTGATATACTAATTTGTGATAGACATTTGATGATGGACATTTATCTATGATGATCTATAATTGATGCCCCTTGATGTTGATGTGATGATGTGAGATTTCTTTATATGCATATCTACATGATGTCTATGATGCACTGTCTTCTTATTTATGTTATGGATGCAATGTATTAAAATATGACATAGATAAATGGATGCAAATGATGATTATGAAACTACTTCTATATGCTTTTAATTTTAAGTTTTGTGGTTTATGCAATGCAATGATATGGATGCAATACTTAGTGGAATGGTAAAATGATTGCAAATATATTTTTGAATTTTGAAGTATGCAACTTACTTTATGAAATGCATTTCTAAAGATGAAGGATAAATGAATAATGTAATTTTTTCTTTTTGTTGTCACTTAAGATATGTATAAATAATGATTAATGCTATGAATGCAAAAGATAATCTCACATAATTGATTTGAAATTATTGAAATTGTGATGTAACCCCCAAAAATGATGAACTCCCTTATACTTGGAAAATTACTTGAAATAATGCAATTAATCTAACATGAAAATGCAAGGCAATGCAACTAAAGGTCACCAGCTTTTTGTGAAAGAACTGCAAAAGCGATATATTTTCATCATTGAGCGTTCTAGACCTCAGAGTCAATACAATACTTACTGGTGCCACTGTGACCATAAGAAAATGAATATGACTGGCATCTCATTTGGTAACCTCTTTTAGGAACTTGGTACAACCCTCACTAGTTGAATGACCAACTATGGGAGTATGAATACTGGTTTCAATGGATTCAATGTTGCAAGTGGATTTTGGTATTAAGGTATTGAAGATCTAAATAGCCAAGGTAGCCTTTTGCATAAACAAACAAAGGTTAACCCTCCTTCATATATGAATATCCTTGATGGTTCTTTGATGACCATGTCCTTAGACTAATTCACACAGGTTAAATAATCTCCCTCAAAACTGTCACACAAAATCCAAGAAAACATCATGTCTCCATCATCGCCAATCTAGTCCAAACATCATCGATTAACTAAAAAGACATGACTCAAAAAAGTCAATGAAAAACTCATAAAAAAATTCAAGTCTATTGCAATGTATCAAGATTTTCAAAAAGAATTCCAAACATTATGATCACTTAAGTGTTGTCAATTTTTAATCCTGATAAAATAAGTCATTGAAGTTCAAGGATCATATCATAGGATCAAATTGTTTAGGGTTGAACTATGATATCAATCAAAGGTTCCAAAAATATGTCTCCTCAGAATCTGAAAATCATCTTCTATTGTGTGATCAAAATTGTGCATGTTTGAATCCGTTTAGTACCAAAATCCATGATGAATGCCTCCCGAGTGATAAATGTGATCAATGTGAAACTTAGGGCAATTGAGACCTAGAATGCAATAATGCAGCTGAAAGACATTATTATGACTTATGCACAAATGACGGATGCAATGAAGATATGAACAAATGAGATGGTGAAAAGGAAATATGTACAAATGCGACTAGGAAAGACCTAAAGGACTAAAGGCACCTATTTCTGGGTTTTCACCTTTTTGGATTATTTCTCTTTTTTTTCTTTTTGATGCTTTTTTTTCTACCAAGGCGCCTATTGCTAGATTTTCACAAAGGCACTTTTCTCTTTTTCAAATTTTTAAATTTTTTTAAAATTTTTCTCTTTTTTTTTTATCAGCAAGGCGCCTATTTGCTAGGTTTTCACCAAGACAACATTTTTTTAATTTTGATTTTTCAAATGTTTTTTATTTCTTCATGCTCAATTTTCTCCTTTTTTTGATTTTTCTGTTTTTCCAATGTTTTTGGCTCTTTTTAGAACTTTCTAATTTTTTGTATTTTGATATTTTCTCCTTTTTTTTGGATTTTTTCTTTTTCTCATGTACAAAGTTGATGCTAACTCATCTGATACTCTCATCTGATACTCTTTCATCTGATACTCTCTCGTCTAATCAGGTATGAAACCTCTTAAGATGAATACTATTGATGGGTTCTTGCAATTCATCACCATCATAATTGACCATTTTGTAGGTCCCCAGTCCAAAAGAAGAAACAATGACAAAAGGACCAATCCAATTTTCTTCCCACTTTCCTTTCTTTTCTCTATCAACCTAATTTTTAGGATTCCCTCTCAACACTAAATCAGCCACTTGAAAGGTTTGTGGTTTAATATGCTTGTTATAGTTATGTGAGATTCGATTCTGATACTCTTTCAAATGATCATAAGCTTGTGTTTAAGGTTCCTCCAATAATTCCAATTGTTGGAGTCGGGCGACCCTATAATCCTCATCTGTAATTAATCCATTTAATGAAACTCTTAGGGATGGTATTTCAACTTCTAAGGGTAGAACAACTTTGGCCCCATAAACCAATAAAAAAGGTGTAGCTCCTGTTGGGGTGCGAATAATAGTTCTATATGCCCATAATGTTGGATTGATTTGAAGGTTCCAATCTCTACCTAACTTACCAACCGATCTTTTGAGGATTTTAAGGATATTCTTGTTGGTAGCTTCTTCTTGTCCATTACCTTCGGGATAGTAAATGGATGAAGAATGATGAGTAATATGGAATGTGTCACAAAGTTCATCTACATCCTTGTTCTTAAACTATTTTCCATTATCCATGATGATGGCGTGAGGAGTGCCATATTGACAAATGATATGATTAAGGATGAACATGGAAATTTGTTTCCCTGTGGCAGTTGTTAAAGGGACAGCCTCAACCCATTTATTGAAATACTCTATTGCGGTGAGAATGTACTTATGTTTGTTGGAAGAAGGTGGATAGATCATGCCAATCAAATCAAAACCCCATTGGTAAAATGGCCATGGTGTGACAAATGGGTGTAATTCTTGTGCTGGTACATGGATCATGTCTCCATGGTATTAAATTTTGCACAAACTTTAACAAACTGACAAGCATCTCTTTCTAAGGTTTTCCAAAAGTATCCCATGCGGAGGATTTCCTTAGCCAAGTTTAAACCGCTCGAATGTGACCCAAAAATCCCCTCGTGGACATCTTTTAAAGCTAATTTTGATTCATATTCATCTAGACATTTAAGGAGCATTCTATCAAGACCCTTATGACACAATGTGTCAGAAAGGATGGTGTAACAAGCCACTTGTCTTATGAAATTTTTCTTTTGAGCATGGGTTTGGTTTAAAGGTAAGGTTTGGTCATTTAGGTAGGCATAAATGGGTCCATACCATGGTGAGTCATGTCTGTTTAAAAGGGAAATTATTTGGGTATCAGGTAGGTCAAATTTTGGTTTAACCAATTCTTCCACCAAGAACTCATACCTCACATTTTGATTGGGCATTTGAAGCTAAGATGCCAAGGTAGCCATTGTATCCACTGCTCTATTCTTTTCATGTGGGATTTGTTCAAAAGTAATCAAAGAAAAGTACTTTTTCCTATCATCCACCATTTTTTTGTAAGGCATCAATTTTTCATCCTTGGTATTATATTCATTATTTACTTGATTGATGACTAATTGAGAGTCCCCATAGACTTGTAATTCTATGATATTCCATTCCAAGGTCATCTTGATACCTATGACCAAAGCTTCATACTCAGAAATATTGTTTGTGCAAGGAAACAATATTTTGTAAGGTTTTGGGATTGTGTAACCTTGAGTTATGATCAAAAGAATACCTGCCCCACTACCATTTTGGGTGTAAGATCCATCAAAGTATAAGTTCCATGTAATGGCTTCCACATTAACAATCTCAGAATTAAGAAACTCCACTTGAATTGGATGTGTAGATTCTAAAGGATATTTGGCCAATTGATTTGCAATAATTTGACCTTTGATTGCTTTCCTATCCACATACTCAATGTTGAACTCACTAAGCACCATTACCCATTTTTTAATTCTTCCAGTAAGAGTTATTTTGCTAAGTAGATATTTCAATGGATCAATTTTGGCTATTAGCTTCACCTTATGCATCAACATATAATGTCTTAACTTTTGAGAGGAAAATAACACTACTAAGCAAGCCCTTTCCATGAAGCTATAGTTTAACTCATATTTGATCAAAGTTCTACTCAAGTAGTAGATAGCTCTTTCTTTTCCTTCATTGTTCTCTTGTGCCAATAAGACCCCTAAAGATTTTTCCATGGATGATATATAGAGTAATAAAGGTTTTCCTTGAATAGGTGGCATCAATATGGGTGGATTCATCAATTATGTTTTCAACAATGTATAATCTTTATCACACTCCTCATCCCATGTGAAAATGGTGTCTTTATGTAGCAGCCTTGTGAATGAATGACATTTTTCCACCAATTGAGAAATGAACCTCCTTATAGATTGAAGTCTTCCTTGAAGTGACCTCATTTGACTAATATTCTTTGGAATTTACATGTTCATTATTTCTTGTACTTTTTCAAGATCTACTTCAATGCATTTTGTAGAAATAATGTAACCTAGGAGTTTTTCAGATTGTACCCCAAAAGCATACTTCTTTGGGTTGAGTCTCACTTTGAATTTTTCTAGCCTTGTGAAAATCTTTTCAAGTATGGGTAAGTGATATTTTCTTTCATGTGACTTAGCTATAATATCATCCATATAATCTTCTAGGAAGGTGTGCATCATATCATGGAATATAGTGGCCATTGCTCTTTGATAAGTTGCTTCGACATTTTTGAGACCGAAGGGCATCACATTCCAAAAAAAAGTACCCCATGGGCATGTAAAGGCTATATTTTCTTGATCTTTAGGTGCAATGTGAATTTGATTATATCCACTAAATCCATCCATAAGTGAAAACATAGAATGACCGGCAGTTAGATCAAAAATAGCATCAATGCTAGGTAATAGAAAGTCATCTTTTGGGCAAGCAAGGTTTAAATCTCTGAAATCTGTGCAAAATCTTATGGATTTATCATGTTTGGAAACTGGTACAATGTTAGAGATCCATTTTTCATATGCAATTACTCTTATGAATCCCACCTTGAGTATCTTTTCCAATTCTACTTTTACTAAAAGGGCTATATGTGGATGCATTTTTCTCAATTTCTGCTTGACAGGCTTAACCCCAGGTTTTACATTAAGATGATGCATTATGAAACATGGATCCAATTCGGGCATATAAGCATATGACCATGCAAATTTGATTTGGTTTTCTTGAAATAATTTGATGAACTCTTTCCTTTCCAAGGGACTCAAAGATGCTGCCAAGTGAATAAATTTGCAATCCATTTCGGTACCAATGTTAACTTTTTCTGTGGGTTCAATGAGTATAGGTGATATTTCATCTTCATGTGCTAGTAAGGTGTCCAACCTCTCTTCCTTAGGTTCCATAGTTGGGTTTTCACCTTTGGAAACATCCTTTATTTTTACTTTTTTTGGGTCTAGCACTGTCACATGGTGCTTTTCACCACTAGACCTTCTCATATTTTTGTATTTTTTATTTTCATTTTTTGAATTGAGAGGGTGAAAACCTACCCCTATAATCATGTCCAGAGTGAATTCATTGATGGAAGAATTTGTTTCAACCACATTTAGTTATAAAGCCATTGCATTGTCATTTGGGAAGTATAGTAAGTCATTTGCCTCGGAAATATCCCAATCAATAAGTTCAGGGTGCATTAAGGACAAGGATTCATTAGACGAATTATCACTTGAAGGATTTAGGGACATGACTTCATTGGATGGTTCATACATTGTATCATCAAGGTCTATGATGTGTGCCTCTTCAAGATGGTCCATGGAAGTAGGATAAAAATCCTCTTCACTAGAGTCCTCTAAGATTTCCATGGGAAAGAAAGCATGTGGATCAAACACAAGGTTAGAATTTCCCACCCACGAAGCTACCCAAGCTTCACCTACCCATTTATTGTAAGGAGGTGCTTGTTCTACATTGCATTGTTAAGGCTCACTTGATGTTTGAGTAGATGTCGAACCTTGAGTCACATGTTCTTGATTATCAACTTTTGGAGGAGTTGCATAGGTGTGAATGACATCAACCTCTATGTCATGATAATATTATTTGGAAAAGGAATCCCACTCATAATCCCTAGAATCATCTTCACTTTCAGAACCTACCATGTGTATATGGTCATGAAAATCATGCATGGGACTTGAACTTTTTCCTTTATGTTGAAAACCTATGTCGGCTTTCTCTTCTTTTGCTCTCCAAACCGGTTCAATAGGTTCTAACAATCCTCTATGTTGAACTCCTAAGGGTCATCTTCCCTTATATCCCATTTTCTTCATGATATCAAATCCTTTTCCATATTGATCAGTTTAGATGTTGATATGTTGCACCCTTTCAATGGTATTATTTGAATTATCCTCCTCTTTATAGAGCCATTGCAATACTTCATTATCCTCTTTTTCCATTTCTTGTTTTTCACACTCTCTCACAAAATAAGAATTATATTTGTGAGTTTGATGAGTTTTGGATGGCTTCCCATGTGTCCTTGGAGATGTAGGTAAATCAAAGAGAGAAACGGAATAGTCCTCTACCCCTTTTGAGTGAATTTTGCATTGTCTCTCAAATTGGTTCATCATGTCACTCATCTTTTGATAGTGATTCCTCTTAGCTTGTTCTATTTCTTCCTTAGAAGGTTTCAAAACTTCCATCCTCAATTTTGAATTCTTGACTGAATTATCATGTGAATTTTGACCCTCGTAACTCATCTTTTCTTTTCCCTTAGTTGTTGTAGTTGAGTTAGTTTGATTAGGGTTGGAGGTTTATGTAACATTTGATGTTGGCTTTGAACTTTCCTCTTTATCTTTTTCCATGGTAATATCAGGGATGAATCCTTCCCTATTATGAGGTATAAATAGTTCATGACTTGGCTTCAAGGCATTGCAATATTGGAATGGATTTGAATCTCCTCCAATCATGATCTCTTCCCCAATGTGTGGAAATTTTATACATTGGTGATAGGTAAAATGTATCGCTTGCATTTCATGGATCCAGGGCCTTCCAAATAAGATATTATAAGTTAATTTCATATAAAGGACCTGACATATGGTATTCTTTTTTATAGCTCACACTTTAATTGGTAGAATAATCATACCCTTTCAAGATCTTTCCTCCTCATCATAGGCCTTATTGGTGATCTTCTTTTTGGGGTCAATGGATGAATCAGTTAACCCTAATGACTTGACAAGGTTTGAAGTGTGAATATTAAGACCAGATCCTCCATCTATGACAACTCTCTTGACCTTATGCCTTTGGATTAACTCTTCTATATGCAAGGGTAAGTTTCGAGGAGGTGTGATAGACATATCATCTTTCTCTAAAAATGAAATACAGTAAGGGGCTATGAGATGTCCCACCATGTTTTGAAATTTATCTTCCTCCAAATTTATATGAACAGTGGTCTCAATTAAGGCTTTTTCCAAGATCTCCTTGTGATTAGGAGAAAGTTTCAACAAATCCAAAAATGATATTTGTCCTGGAGTCTTTTGTAATTGATCCACCAAACTATAAGGCTTTGTTGTAGGTGGTGTTTGTTTAAGAAAAATAATTGGTGTTTTAGGACCAATAGTTATAGGAGTACCCCCTTGTAGGGTAACCTTTGAGGCTTTCCCCCTTGTGATGGAATTATAGGTTTCCACTTTAAGTTGAACTTTGATCACCACAACATTGATAGTACTCTCATTTCCGGATAGAGCATTGATAGTATTATCATAGGTATGTGCAAAATTAACATTATTATTGGCTCTCGCATTGTTCCCATTGTTTCCTCCATTGTTTGAGTTGGAAGATTCTCCTTTTTCATGTTTATAGAAAAGACTCTTAAAGGTCGTGTGGTCTTCATTAGTTTGAGGGCCTTCTACCTTTATTAGACCATTGTCAATGAGATATTGTACCACATGTTTGAGATGCATGCAATCATTTGTTTTATGTCCCCGATTTCTATGGTGCTCACAATGGTTATTCTCACTCCACCAATTTGGTTTGATTTGAGGTTCATATGGTTAAGCCCTTGGTAGGTCAATAAGTTTATTTGCAATAAGTGTTCTTAATGCATTTTCCAATGGTTCACCCAAATTAGTGAATGTCCTTTTGGGTGTAGGTGCAAAGAAAGTTTTAGGCTTGTAAGCCCCTTGATTACTCCCAAATTTTTTAATAGTGTTGTTGTTGTTAAAGGGCACTTTGGGTGCTTGATTTAAATTATTGGCTTGTACTGAAATTTTGGTGAGATTGAAAGGGGTGGCCTTTAAAGTATTTGCCTCTACCACTCCATCATTGACCACTCCTTTATTATTGTTATTTCTCATCCAAAACCGGTGGTTGTTAGGGGGATTATGATTTTGATTGGTATTGGAAGAATTGTTGTTGTTGTTATTCTTGTTATCTTTGTAAAGTTTGATTTCTCCACTTTTGACAATTACCTCTTCTGTTGTAACCCCATTCTCAATTAGGTCTTGGAATGACCTAGGACATTGTAGCCTTAACTGATAGTTCATTTCATGATTCAAGCTATTTACAAAGATATCCATCTTCTCCTTTTCAAGTACACTTTGAGGGTATCTAGAAAATACCGCTCTCCATCGTGTAGGAAAAGTAGGATTCCCTCTCCTTCCATTTTCTTGGTGTTACATAAATTAAGCATTTTAATCTCGTGTTTGATATTATAAGAATAATGAGTTACAAACTTATATGCCAATTATTTAAAGGTTCGGATGCTGGAGGGTAACTTTGAAAACCACGCCATTGCCATGCCTCCCAAACTTCTAGGGAATAACCTCATTAGGTAAGTTGTGTCATGCATGAACTCTAGACTCAATGCGCAAAATTCCCTTAGGTGATCTTGAGGATCAGTTGTTCCTTCATACTTGTCATATTTAGGAAAGATAGCATTAGTTGGGAATGGAACCATGATTAATGACTTATCAAATGGAAAAGGACACAAAGCTTTGATAGAAAAGGGTTTTGTAACCCCACTTTATTTCATTATGTCCAATTGCATTTGGAAGAGTTGAAATTGCTTGTTCATGATATCAATAGGGTTAGCCTCAACTTCCTTTTGTTTAAGTTTGTTAACATCATAGTCATGGGGAAGTCCATTTGTGCTAGGTCTAGAAAGTATTTTTCTTTTCCCTTTTGCAACACTTTTTCCATGAGCTTCATGAAGAAGGGAATTTGCATTGCTTCATTAACCTTTTCATCGGTTTCTTCTTCATCAATAGGGCCAATGTTGCTCCCATTGTTATTATTATTTAACCCTTGGTTGTTAGGGTCAAGATTTATTCCTCCAAGATTGTTGTTGTTTAACCCTTGGTCGTTAGGGTCAATGTTTCCTCCTCCATTATTATTGTTATTTGACCCTTGGTTATTAGGATCACCATTTCCTCCTCCATTATTATTCGTGTCTTTGTTAACATGATTGATTTGATCAGGATCCATGTTGCCAAATGGAAAGGACATTGTTGGCTACCTTTCCTTTATAGGTTCTCGTAAAGGTCTTGAAGAAGTAAAAGGATCACCCAGAAAAACAACACTTGCCTTAGATAGGATCCATCGGGTTGCGGGTTAGCTTTGATATAATGAGATAGTGTAAAAGCAGGCATGACAAAAATCAATTAAAGCTCTTAGGATTTTTATCTCACATAAATGATCAATCCTTGGATGGTTTTGCAAAATATCCAATAATGGTGGATTCTGATCAAGTTGAGTATACACAGAGGTAAAACATCCATAAGGGTATCCAAAAATGTAAGTATCTTATTTACAAACCCTCAAGAGATATCCACTGTTTGCCCTTCTTTGTTTCTGGGCATCACTTCCTATTGTACACGCGTCACTTTAAAGTTAGTACGCGGTGACTGGAATTATTGTATGTGACACTCTGTAGTGAGTACACGGTGTTTACCTATTGATAGGCATTATTAAATTGATTCCAAGGGGAACTTTCTAGTGACTTACATGGTATTTGATAGCTGATAGGCATCATTTTAGGTTGTTACACGTCACAAGATTGTTTGTAAGCATCGTTGAAATGCTCGTACGTGTCACTTTACCAATCAAAGTTGAATTTTCAATGTTTTTATGGTTTAAAAATTTAAATTCTTTGATCAAAGTTGTCAGAGAATATTCTTGTTTGAAAATGAAATACAAACTCAACACAAACATCAAATTTGCATCATAACCCTAAAACAACACTAAAAGTGTATGTTCTCGATCATTTTTACAAGTATAGCATAAGAAGTTCTTCAAAGAAATCTACCTAGAGTCAAAAAAATATGGCTTTTAACAATGGCTCTAGAAGGTAGGCTTACTATTTTAACCAGTTTTAATCACACCTCCATTCTAAATCATGTCAAGTCCCTTTACCCCCATCCAGGCTTCCCACAGGCATGAAAGTATGATTTTGCACAATCCCAAAGGACTACTTGAGGAAGTGAGGATGACTTGCACACAACTTAGTAAATTTTTGATTAAGGTAAAGTGCATTTATTTATATTGTGTTGGATGATATTGTGGCAAAAGAGATTGTCTCCCACTTTGGGTCGTTCCCTCTCACCGCCTTCATAAAGGAATTCTCGGGAGGCGGGCCCTCTAAATCTCTAAATTATCTAGAATGATATAGAAAGCAAAAAATTGAACTTAGTCCAACAAGTTTTGGAATTTGATTCACTCAAATTTGATTCACTTAAAGAGTGAAGAGTATATCCCTATTGTCTTCCTTCATTCCAAACACTTTAAACACACTTGTTCATTTTCAACCCCTTGACAAGGAGGTTCTTATAAAGGAAATGTTTGGTTAATTCCTCCCTTTCTTTCTACCAAATTGAACTCACACGTTTAGCTTTTTGATCCACACTAATACATTTGGTACCAAATTGCAATGGCAGTGCCGTTGTAGTTTTTCCGTCACAACCTTGTCATCATTGCAATTGCGACGGTCTGTCGTCACAATTGTGACGACGACAAGGTTGTGACGGAAAAATTGCAACGGCACTGCCGTTGCAATTTGGTACCAAATGTATTAGTGCCACTTCGAAAAGTGGAGAGCATATGCCTAATGCTTGTTCAACTTGGACAATAATACGAGTTTTCCTATTAACTATATTTAAATGAATGCCACAATTTAGTCAATACAAGCTTGATAAGATGCATACCTCATTTTCGAAGCTAGCAAAGGCTAGGTGCATTTTTTATTGATTTTTTTTGCTTTTTACTACTCACCTAGTGGTGATCATTCCCACATCAGCTCCTCCAACAAGTTAGTCAACACAACCAAAAAAGTGAAGAAATCTTGAAAATCAACTTGAAAACATGCTCCTAAGTTCTATTTAATCCAAATTTGCAAGAAACAACTTGAAGAATTAAAAAATAAGAAATCAACTTAAAGCATAGGGAATTTCTTCTTATAGGCAAAAAATACTTTTATATAATGATCATAAAGATGTTCCTCTTCCTTTATATTTTCTAAAATGTTGGAAGAATGAATTTTCTTATCATGTTTGATTTGTTCTCTTACCTCTTTGCTTGGCTTTGTGACTCAAAATTTTGGTTTATGTACTTTCCTGTGTTTTCTCATCTATGGGAAAAACACAGATAGAGAGTTAGAAAATAGAATTTAAAGATCTGACAGCAAAATATAACAGAAAATAGTAAGTGGCATTTAGCAGCTAATACGCGGAATTTCACTATTAGCAAGCATTATTTACAACATTCAAAACGTAAATCAAAATTTACTACATGGCATTTAAAAATGCACAGGCGGTAAACTAAACTTTGAAAGCATCACAAAATGTTTAAAATATGAAATAGAATAGATCACACGCGGTAGTTGACTATTCCCAGGTGGCACTTTACAGCTTACAGGCGACACTTTGCCAGCTTACATGTCACACTTTGCCTCATACATGACACAGAAAGTAAGACAGAAAAAGAATAGAAAATGCACATGTCATTTAAATGCTCATAAGCGTCATCAAATCACTCATACATGTCATTTTACCCATTTTCTACAAATAGACACAAAATAAAGCCAAAAACACGCAAAAATATGATAAAATGATGTAAAATGAGGTCTAAAGCCCCATGGTGGATGCCAATTGTGTGAGTTAATACACCTTCATGAAATTAGGACAATTAAGCACAATTATATGGAAATAAATAAACAAATTAATCTAAGGAATTGAAATTAACATCCATAACATTCCATGGTTCTCTAACTAGGCTTTGCAAGTAGAGCTCTCAGCCTTAATCTCCACTAGTGACCATCCTGTTGACGGGACTTTGTGACCGGGTCTGCCAACAGATGTCAGTTGTCACTAGGTACCAGGGTACTGGCCAACTTCTCCTGTAAATGTTTTCTGGGGAAATGAGATTCCCTAGGCCTTCAAGCACGTGAGAGTCAGGTCTCGACAGTGCATGAGATCAGTTGGGAAATGTGACTGTTTTGTTCAAGGGGATAGCTGGTTATCTTGGCTCGTCTGCTCTGGGGATTTAAATGGGTGGGTTTCTTGCAAGCATTCATTAACTTTACCAAATAAACTTTAAAATATACTATAGAGTTAGAAATATTCCATCTACCTATAGTTATGCTAAACATTCAAAATATTGACAATGCTCTAACACACTATGTTAAATACTGAAGAAATACAGAACCATCAACTCATGTTTAATCAATAGCAAAGGAAAAGGAGGCTGTTAATCTACTTGAAGTATTAGAGAAAAGGACATAAGAACATAAAACATAAAATACCATAGACCTAGAGATCAGAATGCTAACAACATCATTGGTAGAACCCTTCCTTCTTCATTAACATATCTCCAGCAAGCACTGGTGCGTGTTACAATGGTGGCTCTAGGGGAGCATTTGAATACTAAAAGCTTAGAAACTTAGGAGCATTGAGCTCTACAACTAAGAACTGATAAAACTAAAATTCTATTAGCTATGGACTAAAAAATCATCAATTTCACCGACCCTTGGAATGAGGTCAGACTTATTATTTATAGACAAGTTTTTGACCTAAAACTTAACCTAATTTATTTCACACCTTACAATATAATACTATTTCCAGTGGCCGGTACTACCTGCGCCATGCTACAAAAGACCTTGAGATGGAAAAAGGTCTGTCATGTCAAAAGAAGACAAGAAAAGAGGAGTGGAAGAATCATCCTTGAGAAGAGAGCCAGGAGGAGAAAGAAGAAATCTGATCACTCGTGGATCGAGGCTACATGCCTCATAAATGAGAAAGTGGCACCCTGTCTCTGATGTGCCAGGTGTAACATTGAAGCCGCACCTTGGGAAGACCATCTGTTAGAATCCTCTTATTGAGCCAACATGCCTTGTTGTGGTTACCTATTCTCTGACACCTTTTATTGACTACCTTGAAAGTGACTGGTCGGCCTTGGGAACTAGGACATGGGTCACTTTAAATAATTTGAAAAATAATATTGGATTTGGGACTCTAGGATCTGGAAGCTCGCACACCAAATAATGAATGAATACAAAATTTACATCTCCTGATGATCATCTCCAAAGTCTGGAGGACTATATTGTTCTTTATTATCATTGAATGTCTACAGGAGCCAGGCGATTCCATCTTTGTCTATCCCCTTAAGGTCGGCCCATCGGTATTTGGCCACCAATTACTCGTCCAAACCCAGAACATTTGCCTTGAACTCTACAGCCATCTTGGTTGCATCATGAATCTTAAGCACCATGCAAGTGAGCCTTGCCATTTTTGCTCCATCCATTCCCTCCAAGGACCCATACCGAGACTCCATTAGCTTGTCGAACTTAGCCAGGACATATTCCTCTAGAGTGCATGTTTCAGTGCTGAAGGGATCAGCTTCAGAGACCTTAGAGAGGAAAGACTTGTATAAATTGAAAGAATATTGAACTTCCTAGATTTTGTCGTGCACCTCCCCTACTAGTTTCTTTACTACCCCCAATGTGAGGTCAATTCTGGAGTCCTGGGTCTGGACAAAGTCAAAAGACTCCTCTCCTAAAATTTTGGCCTTAGAGATAATTTATTCTCTGATGCCGATGAGCTCTTCCATCTCAGCCTTCCATGCCTCATAATTTTTTATGTCTCCCTCCCAGATGGAGATAGTAGTTTTGGCTTGATGTAGAATATTGTTGGCCACATACAAGTCTGGGAGTGTGGATATTAAGAAAATGGTGATACCACAATAGTGGGTTACACTTTTTTGCCTAAACGGACATTGAAGTCTACATTTTGAGAAAAACATTCACATTCGGATGCATATTGTCGTTAAACTATTTGAAATCGGAAGATGAAGTAAACTAGAGTCTTTTAGAATTTTCTATCTAGATTCTAAATATTTTTTTTTTACTTTATTTTGAATTGATTTAATGGTTTTTTTTTTCTTCCACTAAAACTGCTATGTTCCTGAAAATGTCATTTTCAAAAAGGTACAATGACTTCGTACAACATAACTTTTTTTCTAAAATAGATATCAATGCGCTTATTTCAAATTTGATTTTGTAACATCCATATAAAGGGAATGCAATTGGTTTGATGACATTATCATGATTATTTCATATTTTATGAACATTTGAAGTAGAGTAAACCGTAATTGTGACATACGTTGTCTGCATAGCTAATAACTTGTTGTGTATTTATTGAAATTCAATTTTATTTTTTTGATAGAAAGAAGACTCAAAGCCAAAGGGCACTGTTATTTTTCAAATTTTTTTTCTCTTTTCTACTATTTTTCATTGAATATCAAACCTGGAAGTTTATATTGGATAAAAAACCTACATCTGATGCACATCAAAATACATAGACCTAATCAATTCAAAATTTGTCACATCTATATTCGTTAGAAAGCTCATTCAGAGTACTTGTACAATGAAAAAGGAGGTGTCCCTATTCTTCCATTTGAGCCCCATGCTTGAGCCCCGAAGCCATGAAAACTATATATTTCTATTAGCCTTTACAGATAGCCTCAATTTTGGGGGTTTCAATAGAAAGTACTTTTGATCGAAACTAATTAGTTTCGATCGAAAGTACTTTCTATCAAAATTAATTTCTTATTTTAACATGCATATGGGTAAAAATCTCACTAAAATCTTTACTAGCTTATTTTTGATCGAAACTAAATTAGTTTCGATCGAAACTAGGTTAGTTTCGATCGAAACTAAGCAAAAAAAGTAGTTTCGATCGAAACTATGAATTTTTTGATCGAAACAATCAGGTACTTTCTATTGAAAGTACCTGACTAAATCCTCCCACCTCATGGATTCATGAGGAATTTCTTCCTCCAAAAAAGTGTAACCCACTATTGTGGGATCACCCAAATGCCAAACGTTCCCCACCCGTTCGATAACCCACTCATCAACTGCCTAGGATTTTATTTTCATTGCCCTTAATGAATCTATGTCACACTGAGGGACTGGTGTGTCAAATGTGGAGGCACCTAGGAGAATGGTAGTAAGGGGTTGCACAAGCTCTGTCAACAATCCCATGAGATTTGCATTCTTTTCCTTTTCTGCCATAAATTTTTGGGCCTCCTTTTCATAACAAGCCTCCACCGCCTTGGTCACTTCTTTCAATAGGTCTTGTTTGCCCTATTTCCCTCTCTTCCCTAGTGATATCTCAATGATGGAATACTAATCATCCTTAGCCATTGCTTCATCTACATCTGGGGAAGGTGTCATAATCACCGCAACTGTATCTCCACCCGGCCCAGTCCAAAGAGTATGGACTATCTGGGATTTCTTGGTCTTGGGAGGTTTTTGCATTTGTGTCATCATCTCTGCCAAGGAGAGATGGGCCTTGGGAATCACCGGGGCCTTCATCTTGTGAGACTCCATGAACCATTGTGGTTGTAGGGGTGGCTTTGCAGCCAGAATTTGTTCTTGTGATTTCTCCTCGGGATCTCATTGCACCCCTTCGACAGTGTGAGCCATTCCTGACTCCTTCCCTATATCTTTAGGTTCACCGGTGATACTTACTTTGATGGTACTCATATCTTTTTCCTCAATGTCTACATCCTTGACAATGTTAGGATCATCATTTGTTTCCCTGGGGTTCTTCTCCTCATCCTATTGTTGTTCTTCATCAGCCTCTATTGTTGGGATGTTCTCTTCAACTAGTGTATTCTCTAGAGGTGGGGGAGGCATCAGGCAAAGATTCAGTGTTTGGGCCACTATGATCACTTCCCCAAATGTTACTCTTAGAGGTGGCATTTGGAGCATGACAGTTGGGGTAACGATTGTTCCTATGGGTCTGGTTTCCCCAACCAATGCCTTTTGCTCATCCTATGTCTGCCTGCCTTCCTCACTCCCTGTAACCTGTATCTCTAGGAATTTGGAGATGTCCACCTGTTCCTATTCTTTTTCTTCTTCTTCTTGGGTTTCCTACTCTTGTGTAGGATCTTGCTCTAGGATTTTGTCTTGTGCGGAAATTTCTTCGACCGCCTTTATGATATCCCCTTGCAAGTTCCCAAATTCATCAATTCCAAATAAATCATCAAATTCATCATGGGGAGGGGAATTCTCTGGGATATCCTTAGGCTCTTTTTCTGGCTCTGGGGAGTTGGAGGAAACAATTTGTACTTCTTGGATGCTTGGCATCCCAAGCTCTAGCTCCGCCCTTGGTTGAGAGTTAGTTTGATTTTTCTTTCTCTTGGTTATCAAAGGGGGCCCTACATCCATTATAGCTACCTTCTCCACTTCCACTTTGGTTCCTGTTTCTCAGACCAATAATGATGCCAGTGAAGGGGAAGAGGGAGGAAAAATGGGCCCGATCATGAGTACCATCGTCACCAACCACGTGATTAGTTTATCTTTCATCTGATGGGAGACCACCAACGTCTGTTGTATTTTATCATCTCTAAGGATTGTAGATGGGGTTTGCGATGGGGTCCCCATTATTCTTTTTTCTTTATCCTCTCCTTGCGAAGAGGTTTCAGCCCCAAAAGTTAGGCCCCACACTGTCGGGCCAACTCAGCGTGTACTTCCTGGGCATGCCTTCTTGAAATGCGCATGGCTATGCTCAACCATGTTGTGAGTGATATCTTCAATAGTTGGCCCCTCTTGGGAATTCCAATCTATTAGAGGGAGAGCCATCTTGTGTACTCCCTTTTCTTTGTACTAAGGGTCTATTGTGGACCCAGTGTCTGAGAAGTCATCCGAGAATTTCCAAAGCTTCAGCCTCTACATCATCCCCATTGTCATACGGATGAAATGTCGGCTTCAAACTTCAAAATCATCTTGGAAATCTTCCTAAAAGTCCTCCATGTGGAATATATGGCACTTTGATGCCTGAGGAAGTGTCGTTTCTATTTTACCTAGTGGATCAAAGTTCTTTCGTGCCCGATAGAATTTTGTTAAGCCTAAGCTTTTAAGCTCATTGTCTGCCTCTTTGGCTACATCCAGACTACAGGAGTAATTCCCATAGGTGATTGGGAATGGAGCATTTATTACCTTCTTTACTATGTAGAGGGCATGTAGTTCCAAGATCTACTGACAGTATTCCAAAAGAATTATTTTTTTTCCACAATGCTTGGGCAACAAATAGGGTTTCCTAGAGAAGCCAGATACCCAAATATAAGTATGTTGTTGGAAATCGATATAATAATGGCCATAAATTCTGACCAAATCCATTGCCTCCTTAGAGAGGTGATACCCGACCTCCTAGGTAGGTGTAAGAAGGTGGTAGTAAATGAAGGCATCATTCACTCAACAGAAGTTGAGGAAACTAGCCTCCCATTGGATTTGCAGGAAATAATCCCAGGGAGCCTTTTGGCCCGTGCCAACCCCAAGTACACCTGACATGAGAAACCTGTTTGTGACTAGGCGTTGTTGTGCTAGGGCCCAGAGGACATAGGATTTCATATAAAATTTAGAGGTCTGGGCCACCTGAAGGAATTGCGAGCCCACATGAATCAAAATGATGGAAGCCCAATCCAAGTACTGTTCACCAGAGGAGATGCCCAATAAGAACTAATACATCTATCTTAAGAATTATTGGGCATGGGGTTGCCCAAAGATCTTGCATAATGCTATGATCCCCATCTGTATGCTTTCCTTAAATTATAATCAGGGGATCTCTAGTTTCATTCTCTTAGAATCCTTCTTTGGCATCTTCAGCCAATTGTTATTCATATACTGCCAGACCATGACTTCCAGCTGCTAAAATTTCCACAAAGCATCAGATCTACTAATGATGGCTGCTTTGTCAAATTGAGGGATTCCCAATCCTACCCAAAATGTTGTGGTGTCCAAGGACACCATGGCCGTGGGATATCCGATCGAGACTGGGGCAGTGAGCATAACAGCCCAGATGGAGGAATTATAGTGTGCTGCGAGGGTGAGGATAAGTTTTGGGGCTTGCATAGAGAATGGGAAGAAAGTGACTTTTAGAATCCCAAAATCTCCAACATTGATGGCCAACTGGTCCCCAGCTATTCATTGGATGAACATCATTTTGACTAAGGCCTACATTTCTACCCACATTATGACGCTAGTGTCGGTGATCAACTAAACCTTGGATTTGATTTTTGATCATGTAATGGTATTTTCCTTCAAATATTTCATGTTTAGGAGAAGCTTTTCCAGGGCCCTCTCATTCTTAGACCTGACGGTTGCCCTGGTGACTGCCGTGGTGGGGAGATCTGGACTCCTGGGTGGAGAGGATGTAGATGCCTTTGAAATAGTGACAATGTGATGTTTTAAAACTTGCAAGGTAAGGCAACTATTATAATTTTCATAAGATAAAATGCTACTCTAGATTCTAGAGAACTTACCACCGCATTGCGCACTTCACCCAAAAAGTTAGTTTACATCAAAATCTGGAAAGATCTACATAGGATGTCAACTTGGGAATTCAACCACTATCTAGGCCCAGGGATTTCAACATGTTTGATGGAAGTAAGATATAGACTAGGAAAGGATGTAAGGCCCATAGTCTAGAAAACTAACTATTGGGAGATGTGACCGAAAGATGAGTTGTCAGGCTTACGTGGGTGTCACATGGTCATGTAATAAATGAGAGTTATGGTGACGATGATGCCAACTATCTGAACATACATGAGATGAGATCCATTTGGAAAAACTAAAATGTGTGCATAGGAAATAAATGTGCCTTGAAGACTGATTTGACGATGGGGAGAGAAACCACCATGGTTGAAACTAGCCAAGACCCAAGTTCCAACTAGGTGGTATTCTGTCATGCGGGTGAGTTCTCAAATTTGGGGAAACATAGAAAAAAGAACAATGAGATTGATCCAAAATGGAAGGATATACACTAGATATATACACAAAATCATAGAGGGCTGAAGGTTGAGACATATACACATCAAAATATACAGCATTTACAAGATTTTTACAAACTATCTACCTGACTATACACATTTACATAGGCCCAAGGCCTACCCTAGACAATTTACATTACCAATGCTAGCTTACAACTACATAGAGGGTGGAAAGCCCTCTAAAAAAGCCCACCCACCAATGGGAGGCAAAACCAAAAGTGAAACATGAAAAACAAAAACCGCAGAACTAGAGAAAATGAAATGAAAACTGAAACTAGAAAGAGCAAAAAAGCAGAAAATAGAGAACCTACCTGGAAGCATGGAGGAAGGCAAGAAGATAAGAGCACCAAGAGTTCTCTACAACAATCTAACCTTAAGGATTACAGTAAAAAATCACCACAAACCCACTGGTAATCAGCCACTAAACACGGAAGAAAAAGCAGTTTAAAATCGCCTTAATTCACCTTGATTCACTCTGAATGAACAAGTCTTTTAATCATGGTGATTGTAAAGGTAGCATGTAATTTATATTTATACCAAAGGTAAAAGCAAGTTATCCTCTCCTCTACAAACTCTAGAATAGGCAAACCTCTAGACTCTGGGCCTGGGGATCCCATGCAACCATACCTTCTTGTGAGAAGAAGACATCGTTGTAAAGAATCTCAGAGTTCAGAATCTGGCTTTGGAAAGAACAAAAAAAATTTGGGACCGGGTCCCGAAAGCACGAAAGAGAAAAGTAGAAAGAAAAAAAACCTCACGGGAGGGAAAGCCCAGAGAAGAAAACAAAGAAAATAGAAAACAAGGCAAGAGCCAAAGCGAAAAGAGGGGACCCAACATTTTGCCCAAAAAATGTAGGGATGGGTATGTAGGGCATAACAAATGGAAACTATCTAGAACGAATGCCTTAGCGCATTTGAGAACTATAGAATCTATGGCTAGAAAAACTAGAATCAATCATTACTTGGTGCATCCTTCTTGCAAGGTGCAAAGCATTTGAGAAAATCTGGCCCATACATGATTCAATCTTTGGTCTTTCGTCAGTTGTGAAGTGTGTGCTTTGAAAGAAAATCAAGACGATGACATCTGGGAGAAGCAGAGAAGAGGCAATGAATATGTCAAACCAAAATCATCAAATTTTGCACATTTCTCCTGGATACTGGAATTTTCCCACCATTTTCTAGTTCCTTTTTATTATTTCTTTTCTTAGATGAGAAGGCGGTGCTCCTTTCACCGTTATCACTAAATTTTGCTAATTCTAACAATGGTACTTCTTTCACCTTTCTATCCAATTCAATTTGCTAAATGGGGAAGGAAAACTCTAGACTCCGGAAAAATTTAAATGTTTTTTAGACTTGGGCCAACAAACTAGTGTGACTGATCTACTCTCAATGTGTCCGATTACTTGTTCCTTTTGTTTTTGATTTAACTGATTCCCAGAATTCCAGGGATGAATCCGATGAAAATTTCTCATAGCTTGTTGCCAAACTTACAGAATAACTCCAAAGACCAGACAAATTCCACCATGCTAACAATAGATCCCAAATTCACCATAAATGCAAAAGGTACCACCCTAGAGACTAGATGTTATGCGAAGCATACCACCCTACAGAAAGGGGGAGAAAAATACTGGGGACTCAGAAAGAAAAAGTGAATCCGAAAACAAAACAAAAAGAAAAGGGGCGGTCCCAGAGAATAGCCCAAAAAACTATTTACAAGACAAGGCACCCCAAATGGAGCACTGGGAAGGAATGTTTACAAGCAAGGAGATTTACATATAGTACAATTCCGGACAACTTACCTCATTTGAAATAATTCTTGAGAAATTGTCCATTGATAGGCAATGGGATGGCTTCTCCGGTCATAGTATAGAGGCGGTAAGTATTTGCCCTTCAGATCTTGCCACTTTTATCATTTTTTTAATCTAGGTGAACACCTACTTTGCTTCAGGGCTCCACTCAATTTTTGAATCTTTCTTCATCATTTCGTTGAGTGTCTATACAATCTCGGCAAATCCAGTGATGAACCACCAGACAAAGTTGATCTTTCCAAAGAAAGACCTTATTTCTTTCTTGCTGTTGGGCATTTGTAGGTTTAGAAGAACCTCAACTCTCTCAGGGTGAATTGATATACCCTTCTCTGAGACAATATGACCAAGAAATTTCCCTTTAGTGACCACGAATATGCATTTATTGGGGTTGAGGGATATTCTATACTGGCGACATCTCTCACAAATTTGGGTGAGGTGGGTGGAATGATCACGCCTATCCTAGGAAAAGATAGTCAAATCATCCATGTAGATGATTATACACTGGTTCACATGGCCCTTGAACGCAATTTCCATAGCCTTTTGAAATGTGGCCCCTGCATTAATCAAGCCAAAGGGCATTCTCTAGTAAGAAAACATTCCCCACTTGGTGGTAAATCTCATTTTGTCTCTATCCTCATATTTAACCATGAATTAGCTATACCCTGAGTACCCATCCAAGAAGGACATCATTTGTGATCCATTCATGATTTGCAATACCTCATCCAACAAGGGGAGATGGTGATTGTCTTTCTTGGAGACTTTATTTATGTTTTGGAAATCCATGCAAAGGTAGATCTTGCCACTTTTCTTTGTCATAGGGATGAGGTTGGAAACCCACATAGTGTGCTAGATTGAAAATATTATTCGGGCTGACAGTAGTTTGTGAACCTCCTGATAAATCAGAGGCTCTATTAGTGGGTTGACTGGTCGTTACTTTTTCTAGAAAGGCTTAGCATCAGGTTTGAGTGGGATAGTATGGGTCATAATAGATGTAGCATAGGTTTTCAAGCCCTCATACCCCCATGTGATTACATCTATGTATTCTTAGAGGACTGTGAAAATCTTCTCCTTCTCCATAGGGGAGCAGGAGGTGCCAATGTGTATCATTTTCTCTTCACCTGACTGGCCGATGTTCACTTTCTCAAAATTTCCTCCCTCAAAGGAGGATGACATATTTTCCTGGCCCTGAGGGTCTGAGTTGAATATTTGTTCAAGTGAGACAATCTCCTTAGGGATGGTGTTGGTTGGTAAGTCCATGATCCCGTCATCTCCATCGCCCTATCTAGTATCATTGTGATCTCTTTCTTCCATTATCTGGTCTTCAAAAACACCAACATTGGCCATGAAGGCCAGGATATGTTAATCATCCTCAAAGACCTAAAAATGGGTGACATTGTCTGGAATGGATGGGGTGGGGATCATTTCAATAGAGAATCTCTATATTTGTGAGCTATCCATTAGCTCAAGCGTGCTGGTAGAAACAACAAGGGCATTGGGGACATAATTCTATCTTCAGGGAATAAGATCAATGCCAAAGGCATCAAAATCCTCAATAAGGCTCGATGCCCAGTTGTGGTATGCAGCTAGCCTCTTATCCTAATAGGTGTATTGACTCCAGACCTACTTAAAAATCAACTCTGAATCACCTAGGGCCCAGAGGTGAGTGATTCCTTCCTTAGTGCAAATAGGAGTCCAAGGACCAAATCCTCATACTCCATAATGTTATTCATGTAGTTGAACTACAGCCTGTAGGATGCGAGGAAGGATTTTCCCTGTGGGTTGATTAATTCCACTCCATCCCCACATCCTTGTTTGGATCGAGACCCATCAAACTTAAGGGTCCACAAGTCATCGTTTGTTATCTGGGACTAAGAATGGGACTGGGAAGATGAAGTGATCTTGGGATTATTCTTGGGAGGGTTGGGAGGAGTTTCCTTCAGCACTAATGGTACGTGAGTGAGGTTTGGCTCTGGAGATATTTTTGATTGGGATCCCTGGACACATGGCACTAAAAAATCACTGCCAGTAGGAGCACTAGGTCCCAGGGAATCATTTGTGTGTTCTCCTTTCCTGAGGGAATATAGGTGCCAGGCAGCAACAACAAGGAATGGTTCACCCTCTAGCTTTGAATTTTTATGGTAATGCACCTGGCACTAGGTGTCAAATAAGAGTGTGGTAGGGGTTGTTGCAGTACCCTGAGAGTTAACATCAACCCTCAATTTTTCTTCTAGGTCCTGGGTTCTCTGGGAAACTATGGGGTCCTCCCCGGGGGTGAAATCAAATGTTAATATTTCAAAGGGTTGGTACACCCCTAGGGAAGTCTTAGAGAAGAGGACTTCATTCACCCTCCTGACTTTCGTGAGGGCCTATCTCATTCGGGGCTCACTTTCAATCTGAATCTGGTTAGATTCTCCTTCCCAGGGGAGCCACAAGTGGGAAAATTTGGTCAAGAAGTATGAATGCAAGGACTTGGACCAATTATGACTTAGTAACATCCCATAAGTCTCTAGGATGTCCACCACTTGGATGTCAACTATACTGGCTATCCTGGGGTCCTGGATGAGTTAAATTCGGATGTTCCTCAGTTCACCCACCATTTTTACAACATTTTTATCCAGTTGGATTACTGCACCACTAGAAGGGTGGGTTGGAATCTGAGCTTCTGACATATGGATAGAGGCATGATGTTCCCCAAAGCCCCAAAATATACTAGTCAATTGTATATGTTTTTCCCTTGTATGTTTAAACCTAGCAGGAAGGGAGGATCCTTAGTATTTCCCTGAAAGACAGCCATGTTGGCGTCTGTGAAAGAGACAGTCTTGGGTGGGTGACTAACAGCTTTTGGGTTTCCCAAGAGCCTCAGAAGAGACTTCTTCTACTCGAGACAGTTAAGAAAAACTTCCATCAAGGTCATAGAGGTGGTGGTTTGTTCTAATGCCTTCATGATGTTAAATCTTCCTCCCGAGAATTGGTGCTTTCCCTCGGCCGGGTCCTTAGCTTGGTTAGAGCCAGAACCTTTTGGGGGGACAAACCAATCATTCATATTATTCCAGGGAGGAGTGTTCTTGGGAGGTGTGGGCATGTAAACTGGTCCTTTACCATATTGACTCTGAGTGTTGTAGGGAGCTCGTGGGTTGGTGAAGGCATTGGCTTCAAAGGCCAGAATAGATTCATCAAAGAACCCCTCTAATTTGGGTTCCTCTTTGTCTTCTCTACCTATTCCAAAGAAGATGGTCTCATAGGTGAATGCACCATGAGTGGGCTCTTGTATAGGAGGCTCTAGGGGAATAGAATCAGAAGCTTGTTATCTTTCCAGCTGGTAAATCATGATGAATTTCTTGAGCATGGCACAATTTACCTCATTGTGAGAGCCTGTGTCATGAAATCTACACTAGTTGGTCATGGGTTGGAAGTCTATGACATGTGAAATGGGAAGGTCCAGCGCTACCCTAATTGGTGTCCTGGTTTAGAGGTGGACCTCTGGTACTAGCATTGTTATTCCATTACTGTTGGTTGGGCCTAGGCCCATTGTTGTAGTTTCTTCCTCCAGCATTGTTATTTTGTTGGCTGAAGAAAATATTCCCTCTCTAGGAATTAGTGTTCTAGGGTGCAAAGGACCTCACCTTTAGTTGACTCATGTCCACAATCAGTGTAGACAACATTCGCCAGAGGGATTCAATCTCAGCGGTCAACTGGGTATTCACGTCACAATGTGATGGTTGTTGTTGTTGGTTTCCTGGGAAAGCAGTAGCATTCGCTAGAGTTGAGGGTGGCAATCCTCTATTCACGGATGACTGAAAGAAAGACACTCTAGGTGGTTGTGTCTAGGGTTGTTGCATTTGATGTGGCTAGTTCCAGAGAAAAGATTCCAGGCCTGGTGTTGTCTAGGTTTGAGATGGATACACATACCGGGCCTGCTGGTCTATCAATGGTGGTGGAGGATTTATGGCCATCACAGGGGCACCTATTAATTGATTGGGGTTATATCTCGCAGTGTACAATTTTCCACCGTGTATCATGTTAAATGGCATGCTCTGCCCAATCCTACCAGGGGATTTGTTAAGACCATGAGACAATTCTAATTCTAGGTTGTAAACCTTTCCCAAAGTATCCTAGTCTCCAGGGGTGGTAGTTCTCTAGAGGAAAGTGGAAAAGAAGGGGTCCATCATGTTGAGATAGGTCTGGATAGTCACATCCGTGGATGGGATGAAGGGGCCCATGCACCACTTTAAGGCACATTGGAACCGGTGGTTAAATGTTGCAAGGAGCTCATTCAGTTCCTTTCTAATAGAAATGAACTGGCTATGGGACCATGCTGGGTCCACATGTACATGAAAGGAAGCCAGGAAGGCATCCTCCATGTCCTACCAACTATTGATGGAGTTGCCAGGAAGGTTAAGGTACCAGTTTAGCTTGTTTTGTCCCAAGGATAGAGAGAACATCTGGGTCACAACATCTTGATGTTGGATCTGGTGTCGGTTCATGGCATCTTTGTATGTTTGTAGATGCTCTTCTATGGTTCATGAACCTAAGTTCTCATATCGGGGACAAATTTTTTTTGGGTGCAAAGGTAGATCATTGGCTACACCCAAAAAAGTTCCCATTGGGGACTTGGTATTTCCAAAATATGCAGCCATCAGGGGTGTTAGGTTTTGCCTAGGTTGAGCATTAATTCCCAGGGTCTTCTGGGAGATTGAGTGTTCTAGGATGTGCTACATCCCCAGAAAATGGTTGCTAACTTGGCTTTTAGGGTTCATTTCTTTTGAGTAGGGGGCTCAAGTTTGACAAACCTTCCAGGATTGGGGGTTGATCTAAGGACTCTTTCAAATCTTGCTGGTGAAAATGATCTGATCCCACTGAAGGCTTGAATCCTAAAACTATGGCTTGCAGAACCCTTGGGTAGTGTAAAATCTAAATCTTCAGAGGGGTACGAGTTCATGCCCTCCTTCTAGCACTAGTTTCTGTTGACGAGACTTTGTGACCAGGTTCACCAACAAATGTAAGTTGTCACCGAGTACCAGGGTACCAGAAAAATTTACCTATAAAGGTTGTCTAGGGAAATGAGATTCCCCAGGCCTTCAAGCACGTGAGAGTCGGGTCTCGACAGTGCAGGAGCTTAGTTGGAAAATGTGACTATTTTGTTCGGGGGGTTAGCTAGTTATCTTGGCTCATCTGCTCTGGGGATTTAAGTGAGTGGGGGTTTCTTGCAAGCATTCATTAACTTTACCAAATAAACTTCAAAATATACTACAGAGTTAGAAATATTCCATCTACCTATAGTTATGATAAACATTCAAAACATCAATAATTCTCTAACACACTACGCTAAATATTCAAGAAATACATAACCATTAGATCATATTTAATAAATAGCAAAGGAAAAGGAGGTTGTTAATCTACTTGAAGTATTAGAGAAAAGGACATAACAACATAAAGCATAAAATACCGTCAACCCAGAGATCAGAATGCTAACAACATCATTGGTAGAACCCTTCCTTCTTCATTAACATATCTCCAGCAAGCACTGGTGCATGTTACAATGGTGGCTCCAAGGGATCATTTGACTACTGAAAGCTTAGAAACTTAGGAGCATTGAGCTCTGCAACTAATAACTGATAAAATTGAAATGCTATTAGCTATGCACTGCAAAATCATCAATTTTTCCGACCCTTGGAATGAGGTTGGACTTATAATTTATACACAAGTTTTTTACCTAAAACTTAACCTAATTTATTTCACACCTTACAATATAATACTATTTCCGGTGGCCAGTACTACCTGTGCCATGCTACAAAAGACCTCAAGATGGAAAAAGGTCTGTCATGTTAGAAGGAGACAAGAAAAGAGGAGTGGAAGAATCAGCGTCAAGAAGAGATTCAGGAGGAGAAAGAAGAAATCTGATCCCCTGGAGATCGATGCTACATGGCTTATAAATGGGAAAGCGGTGCCCTATCTCTGATGTGCCAAGTATAAAGTTGAAGCAATGCCTTGGGAAGACAATCTGTCAGAAGCCTCTTATTGATACGATGTGCCTTTTTGTGGTTACCTTTTCTCTGACACCTTTTATTGACTACCTTGAAAGTGACCGGTCAGCCTTGGGAACCGTGACATGGGTCACTTTAAAGAATTCCAAAAATAATATTGGATCCGGGAGTCTCAGATCTGGGAGCTCTTACCCCAAAGAATGAATGAATACAAAAATTACATCTCCTGATGATCATCTCCGGAGTCTGGAGGACTTTATTGTTCTTTAGAATCATTGAATTTCTGCAGGAGCTGGGTGATTCTGTCTTCATCTATGTCCTTAAGGCTGACCCGTTGGTATTTGGCCACCTCAAATTGCTCATCCAAATTTGGAACATTTGCCTTGAACTCTATAGCCATGTTGGTCACATCATGACTCTAAATCACCATGCGAGTGAGCCTTGCCATTTTTTCTCCATCCATTCCCTCCAGGGACCCATACCAAGACTCCATTAGCTTGTCAAACTTACCCAGGACATATTCCTCTAGAGTGCATGTTTCAGTGCTAAAGGGATCAGCTCTAGAGACCTTGGAGAGGAAAGACTTGTACAAATTGAAAGAATATTGAACTTCCTAGACTTTGTCTTGCACCTCCTCTACTAGTTGCTTGACTACCCCTAATGTGAGGTCAAATCTAGAGTCCTGGCTCCGGACAAAGTCAAAAGAATCCTCTCCTAAAATTCTAGCCTCGAAGATAATTTATTCTCTGATGTCGATGAGCTCTTCCATCTTGGCCTTCCATGCCTCATAATTTTTTATGTCTCCCTCCCAAACAGAGATAGTAGTTTCAGCCTCATGTAGAATATTGTTGGCCGCATACAAGTCTGGGACTGTGGATATTAAGAAACATAAGATGTTCCCTACCTGTTCCATAACCCACTCATCAACAGCCTAGGATTTTCTTTTCATTTCCCTTAATGAATCTATGTCACTCTGAGAGAGTAGTGCGTCAGATGCGGAGGCACCTGGGGGAATTGCAGTAAGGGGCTACGCGAGCTCTGTCAACAATCCCATGAGATTTGCATCATTTTCCTTTTCTACCCTAAATTTCTGGGCCTCCTTTTCATAACAAGCCTCCACTTCCTTGGTTGCTTCTTTCAATAGGTCTACTTCACCCTATTTCCCTGTTTTCCCCAGTGATATCTCAGTGATGGAATACTCATCAGCCTTAGCCATTGCTTCGTCTACATCTGGGGAAGGTGTCGCAATCACCACGACTCTATCTCCTCCTGCTCCAGTTCGAAGAGTATGGACTGTCTAGGCTTTCTTGGTCTTGGGAGGGTTCTGCATTTGTGCCATCATCTCCACCAAGGAGAGATGGGCCTTGGGCATCATCGGGGCCTTCCTCTTGCGAGACTCCACTAACCATTATGTTGGTAGGGGTGGCTTTGCAGCCAAAATTTGTTCATGTGATTTCTCCCCGGGATCTCGTTGTGCCCCTTTGATAGTGTGAGCCATTCCTGACTCCTTCTCTATATCTTTAGGTTCATTGGTGATACTTATTCTAGTGGTACTTATATATTTTTCCTCGATGTCTACATCCTTGACAATGTTAGGATCATCATTTGTTTCCCCAAGGCTCTTCTCCTCATCCTATTGTTGTTCTTCATCAGCCTCTATTGCTGGGATGTTCTCTTCAACTGGTGTATTCTCTGGAGGTGGGGGAGGCATCAAGCCAAGATTCAACATTTGGGCCACTGCAATCACTTCCCCAAATGTTACTCTTGGAGGTGGCATTTGGAGCACAATAGTTGGGGTCACGGTTGTTCCCGTGGGTCCGGTTTCCCCAACCGATACCTTTTGCTCATCTTGTATCTGCCTACCTTCCTTTGTCCCTGTAACCTATATCTCTGGGACTTTGGAGATGTCCACCTATTCTTTTTCTTTTTCTTCTTCCTCTAGGACTTCCTTCTCTTGTGCAGGCTCTTACAACAGGATTTCATCCTGTGCGGCAATTTCTTCCGCCGCCTTTATGATATACCCCTGCAAGTTCCCAAATTCATCAGTTCCAAATAAATCATCAAATTCATCATGGGGAGGGGAATTCTCTGGGATATTCATAGGCTCTTTGTCTAGCTCTGAGGAGTTGGAGGAAATAATTTGTACTTCTTGGATGCTTGGCATCCCAAGTTTTGGCTCCGCCCTTGGTTGAGAGTTAGTTTTCTTTTTCTTTCTCCTGGTTATCAAAGGGGGCCTTGCATTCATTATAGATACCTCCTCCTCTTCCACTCTGGTTCCTATTGCTTGGACCATTAATGTTGCCAGGGAAGGGGAAGAGGGAGGACGAATGGGCCCGATCATGAGTACTAGGGTGGCCAACCATGTGATTAGTTTCTTTCATCTGCTGGGAGACCGCCGGCATCTGTTTTATTTTATCTTCTTTGAGGATCATAGATGGGGTTTACGAGGGGTTCCCCATTATTATTTTTCCTTTATCCTCTCCCTACAAAGAGGTTTTGGCCCCAGAAGTTAGGCCCTGCACTATCCAGCCAACTCTACGTGTACTTCTTGGGCATGCCTTCTTGAAATACGCATGGCTACACTCGACCACGCTGTGAGTGATATCTTCAATAGTTTGCCCCTCCTAGGCATTCCAATCTACTGGAGGGAGAGCTATCTTTTCTACTCCCTTTTCTTTGTACTGATGGTCTATTGTGGACCCGGTGTCCGAGAAGTCATCCAGGAATTTCTGAAGCTTCAGCCTCTACATCATCCCCATTGTCATGAAGATGAAATTTCAGCTCTGGAATTCAAAATCATCCTGGCAATCTTCCCAAAATTCCTCCATGTGGAATATATGGGGCTTTGATGCTTGGGGAAGTGCCATTACTATTTTTCTCAGCGGATCAAAGTTCTTCCACGCCAGATAGAATTCTGTTAAGGGTAAAAGTACAAACTTGTGTCACACTTTAACAAAGGAAGAGGACCACGACAGGCAAAAATGTTGAACTTTAACGACATAAAAATGATATTTGTGTTAAAATTTGAAAATGATGTAAACTAATGAAATGTGTAAAATTGGATCTAGTTTATGCCTATAATTTTTTAATTTTTTTTTGAATAAGTATTGACCTAGTTTTTTAATTTTTGAAGTCCATTTTTTAATTGCTCAAAAAATGCTGAAAATGTAAGGTCTAGTTCCCTCCACTTTAATATATGCAAATAATATTTTTTTCTTTTAATTTCAGAATATGTTTTAGATAACATGTACAACTAGTGCATAAAAAAAGAAAAATAAAATTTCGGTATATATTTTGTCTGCTATAACTATTCAAAGTCAGAATTACTCGAAATTAATAGTTTTTTTCTCCCTCCACATTTGCCCTAGCAAATTTAAACCAAATACAAAACAAATTACATATTACTAAAGAGGACTCTCTCCTCTAGTGTTACATATAAGTTGTAAATTTTTTTGACATGATTTGCTATTTTTTTTATTTTTTCAAACGAGTGTGTTCTTGAATGTTAAAATACCTACTTGGAGTTTTTTCAACTTACAATATAGTATATGTAAATAAAACACCATAAAAATTATATGACCATAATCTAGAC
>MU224754.1:4248251-4276156 GCA_018584345.1 Thuja plicata
GTGTATATACATACATGTATGTGTATATATATATGTGTGTATATATACATACATGTGTATATATACATGTGTGTATATACACACATGTGTGTATATACATATGTGTATATACATGTGTATATATATACACACACATGTACATATATGTGTGTATATATACACATGTGTGTATACACATATTTGTGTGTATATACATGTATGCATGTATATGTGTGTGTATATATGTGTATGTGTGCAAAAATAAAATTCCAATTCCAATTCTAGTTGTGTGGAAGCAAACGCAAAATTTGCATCTTCTCAGTCATCTTCCAGGTGAACCAAACAGGACAAGCCCATATTCTAGATTTCATTTTGAGGATAGCAGAATTCCAGAATGGATTCAATTCTAGAATTGGTAATTCCAGCATGCACAAATTCCACAAAACAATCGGGCCCTAACAGACTTAAAATGGAATCAAACATGTGTACACTACGGCTTTTTCAATTTCTTCATGCCCAAGTTTTTTGTATAAAACTGAAAAGATAGCTCACCACTTTGGCTGGCTCTGCCACACAAATCACTCAAATTAATTTGTATGCCAAACGTGTGTTTTAGATTTAAAATATTAATTCAAAAATAAATGAAATGCTAATGTACTAATTCTCATCAAATGTATTACTACGCATCCAAATGTGTTATCATGCATAATTCTAGTCCAAATGTGTGATTGTCGCCACCATTAAATGTTAGATCTTAATTTTAAAAGAAATCATTCTTGCCACTATTCACAGACAACAACCCTAAATGCACATTGTTCATTTTACCGGTCAAAATAAAATTTACCCAGGTTTGGTAGGATATTTTGGTTGTGTCTATGTAGCCACATATTTGCACCTTAGTAAACAAAATATGTTGTTAATAAAATGTGTTAACAACATGTGTGTTAATATACTGTATTTGTTTGCAAATTACTAACACACACTAATACAATAGACTAACACACATGTTGTTAACACATTTTGTTAACAACATATTTTGTTTACTAAGGTACAAATATGTGGCTACATAGACACAGCCAAATATTTTTCTTATAAACCCCACACATTTTTAGTATGTTGGAATTATTTTTTTAATTTATTAATATTTTTGAATTACTTTTTTTTTTAAATTTCTTTATATGAATAAAAAAGGCTTTTAATGATAATAATAATATAATTAGATAGTTATAACATTTTTATTTTTATTTCTTTTTAAAATTTAAAGAAAAATATTAATTAAATAATTAATAATTATTTTATAATTTAGAAAATAGGGTCTTAATAGTTCCTCTAATATTTTATGCCAAATATAACAAATATTAGATTCAATTTTATGCAAATATTTGGATGGAATCTATATCTAATAGAAAACCATTAATGTTTCTATTGTAAATAGAAAAAATCAATTGTAACAATAGAAAAAATCAAATGTAAAATTAATTTATTCAAAAATTAATTTTTGTTTCATTTAAAAAAATTATCTTATTTATAGAACTTGAAATGATTTGCATGCAAAAAGAGAAAATAGAATAGAAACATTTCTTAAATATCTGAAAAATATGTAGAAAGATTCCATTAAAATCTAGATTTTAGTTTTAGTTTTATATTAAAATATGGAGAGAAATATACAAAGAAAAACTATTGATGATTCATTTAAAAAATAAAAAATAAAAAAAGTTTAATTTTAAATGAGAAAATGAGAAAATATAATAGAAAGGTTTCTTAAATATGTAAAAAATATGTAGATAAGATAAGATAAGATAAGATAAGATAAGATAAATTTATTAGTGTCCAACAAGAGACCAACAAGGGTCTAAGGGACTGGAAATGTATAGCAAAAGGAACAGCGAACCAACATACAACCAAACATAGATTTTAGTTTTAGTTTTATTTTAAAATTGTTGATGATTCATTCAATTAAAAGTAAAAATAAAAGAATTTAGTTTAATCATAGAATTTGCATTTACTTACATGCAATACAAATATTAAAATATTGAGAGAAATATACAAAGAAAAACTATTGATGATTCATTTAAAATTTAAGAAAAAAATAGTTTAATTTTAAATGTTCAAATGATTTGCATGCAAAAAGAAAAATATAATAGAAACAAATTAGAAAGGTTCTATTCATATTGATTTTAGTTAAAAAAATATATTGAAACTAATTGTTGATTCTATTAAAATTTTAAACCTAACTCTAACCATATTCATGCCATAAATGATAGCCCTAACAATAACCCTAATCTTAAACATGATATGGAACCTAACCTTAACAAACCAAAACCCTAACAGTGAACATAATTCAGACAATAAACCTGAATTTTATGCCTAACCATAATCCTAACTCTAACCATAACCATAACCTAAATATATCATTGAACCAATACTTAACCCTCATCCAAACCTCAACTCTAAACCCTAATCCTAGGTAAATGTGTTAGAACAAATCATTCTATATATAAATATAAAATAATAGAATAATCAATAGGTTTGAGTGATAGTGTCCAATTAGGGTTGGGGTTTAATTATAGTTACAAGAGAAATATTTTATTTAGGGTTAAAATGAGAGAGAGAGAGAGAGAGAGAGAGAGAGAGAGAGAGAGAGAGAGAGAGAGAGAGAGAGAGAGAGAGAGAGAGAGAGAGAGATCTTAAACTGAAAGTAATTCTAACCATAAATTTTAACCCTAACCCTAACTATATCCTAATCCAAACCATAACCCTAGACCCTATCCATAATTCTAACTCTATCTCTAAGCATAACCCAAACCCTAATCCTAACCCTAACTATTTTCTAAACAAAAATAACCCTAAACATAACAAAATCACTAACCCAAAACCTAAACCTAACCTCAACCCTAAGCATAATTCAAACCATAACCTTAATCTTAAAACCTAATCTAAATCCTAATCCAAACTCTAACACTAATTTTTATTCTAACCTAAACCCTAAACCTAATTGTAATTTTAAGCTTTGCACTAACTATACCCCAAACCCTAACCCTAACCATGATGTATACCCTAGGCTGCTAAACATAGTCCTAAACCTATCCTAGAACTTATGCTAACACCAACCATGATATAAACCCTAATCCTAATGCTTACCCTAATTGTGATATAAACCCTAACCCTAAACTCTAACTCTAATCATATTAACTTACTCTAATAGTAAATATTAACACTAAATAGGTGGGAATAATTTGAATGCAAAGCAGGAGCAGCAGAGCGGGAGAAGGGGCAACAGGGGCTAGGGTTTCCATGGGATTGGAAGATGCAGAAGAGGGAAACAAGGAGGGAGGAGACAATGACGAGGATGGAAAGGATGATGTGTTCCTTGCCTAGGCTGCTCTAGTTGGCAGCTTCTACTTGGTCTGGGAGAGATCTCAGCCTTGCCACGAGTAGATTGGCAGAGAACGCGACAGAGGAAGCAATGCGGGGTATTACGCTATGGCTGGGGAGGCAGATGGATCGATTGGTGTTAGAGATCTTGTTGAAGGTAATGATGTTGCCATTGGTGGGGCTGTGGCATTTTCTAGTCTCCCTGGCTGTGAGACTTGTAGATTCCCACTTTTCTCTGTGGCTAAGTTGAGACCTGAGGCGTTGGCACTAGGTGGATCCCATTTGGTGGTCCTAGCCATTCGGAGAGCAGGTTATTACATAATGCTTATTTTTTTCTCTTTGCTTCTTCTCCTGTGTTCATGCTACCCTGTTTGGGTAGAGGGACTAGATCGAGTGTGGTTGAGATGCCCTAGGGTAGATTATGTGCTCATCTTGGGATGAGGCATGTCTATGTTGTTGTTGTAGAGAGGCAGGACCTTATTTGGGTATGTTATTTCTCCTCCTGTTTCATCAAGGTGGTTTTGACTGTTGCTTCTTAGCCCCTGTTTCTGACAGCTTTTTCTTATAGTGATGGCCTCCTTTTCTGCCTTTTCCCTATTTTTTATACTCCTATAGAGGTGGAGTATGCCCCTATTGAGGTGGGTGCTTATCATGTGGCCTCTTGGAGGTGGAGTCCCTCCTCACTTCAGTCTTCTTCTTTCTCTTTTCCTATTGAGGGGGAATATTCTATTGAGGTGAAGTCTCAACCTATGGAGGTGGTCTGCGGCTGCTGGGAGGAGATCGCTGGTGGTGGTGGGTGGTCTCTACCTTCTTGTCACCACATGATGGCTTGCTGGAAATAGCTAGGGGTTGGCCCTTTAGTTTTGCAGGTGGGGTGGTATATGATGAGGTGCTTGGTGAGGATTGGAGGTCCTCCTCTTGTGCTGATGGGTATCAAATCTATGAGCTACTGGTTGCTGGTGATTTATAGGTGTAGACCGATGGATGTTGATTTCCTGTTCTTTGATGGTATTCTTGTTGCTTCTGGGTTCCATGTCAAAACCCTGGTCTACTATTTGGGGAGTTTTAAAACTCCAATAATATTAATGATGTAAGGCTTTGGCATGTTTTATGGGCAACTAGGGTTTTAGTTCTTCATCTTTCTTAGTTGTTGGTAGGTTTATGTCTCTGGGCTGCTAGATTAAAAAGCCTATTCTTCTACATCTTTGAGTGTATAGGGTTCTAGGGCCCCTTTAAAACCTATTTCTAGGGCCCTGTGGTGGCCTGTTTTGCTTGAAAGGCTTTGTCCTTTCTATCAAGGCTTTCTTTCTGATCTTTCTTTCTATGTTTCAGTCACCCTTTAAAAAAACCTATTTTACTCAATCAAAAACACTAAATCCAACCCTAAGTCTACCCTTAACCCTAACATAATTCTCACACTGACATTAAACCCTAACCATGACCATAAAACCAACCTTAACACTAACCCTAACCATAATAATAAATCTAAACCAAACCCTAACCCTAATGCTAACCCTAACCATAATATAAAACGTAACCATGATATAAATCTAACCATCATATTAAATCTAACCATGATATAAACCTTAACCCTGAATGCTAACCCTAATTATAACCCTAATCAGATTACTTTATTCAATGTGTTATGTGTGTTGTGACTGCCACTAGCAAATATATAACCTATAAATAAAATACTCTGATATGTATCAAGACATTTAATTTTTTCATCAAGTTGAAAAAATTCAATGCCTCGATACATCTCGACATATTTTATATATATGATATATATTTTGTTAGAGTAAAAATGTATTTCTATGTTCACTTATTAATTAAATCATTATTGATTTAATTATTTAAGTCACATTTTTATCTGTTGTTCACTTAGGCAAAACTTTACGCATTTAATAATTAATTTTTTATTAATTATTCATGCAACCTAGGTTTCTCCACCTTCTTGGTGTTCGACCTCCTTTATAAGGATTGATCTCTTTGTATTTTATAATTCCCTCTTTGAATGAATATTTTGTCTTTCAGAACATTCCCGGCTCCAAGCTTTGCTTTTCTAACAGGTTATTTTGCATGTAGTGGATCTTGGTGGTTGAATTCTATGAATTCTAACATGGTATCAGAGTCTTGTTGTTCTTGACTTTATGAAGTTTTTGGAGCTCCGAGGGTTTCAAGTTTTTTCAGTGAATTTTGTATGGATTTAAGGGAAATGTTTTTGGAGCACTTTGAGCACAAAATGACCTCAAAGATGATCTCAAAAGACCCAAAAATCCCTATTTTCATATAAGGCATGTCCAATTTGGACACAGTTGAAATTTATGCCCTCTTTTTTGCATGCACAACCTTGGCACATTTTTCAAGGCAAAAAATTGCCTTGGTTTTCATGCCACCTCGGTTTCTATGCTGCCTCAAAATATATGCTACTTTTTTTTTTTAATTTATTTATTTTTTTCATGGTAATTTGGGTTTCTTGGTTCTCTTCTTGTTTTGGAGCAATCTTTAGTGTTTTGCTCATAACTCGAGCAAACAGAGGCCATTTTTTTCAAATGAGATAGCATCAGAAAGTTGTTTTCAAGATGGAGATTTTGGTAGGGGTTTCATTTTGATATTTTTTTACTAGATTTTTCTTCCTCTCAAATATAGCCCTTCTTTTCAGCACTTCTAGGCCTCTAGAATGAGAAAATGGACTCCGATTTTTGCTCACAAATAGGCGTCAGAAATCTCTTGATGAGCTCTTTCTAGATCTAAGACTTATTTTTGGAGAAATTGATCAGGTATTTTACCCATTCTTTTTGAATTTTTTATTACCTGTCTCTCCTTCTGATCCAATGGCAGTTTCAACAAGATTTGAGCTTCTCAATCCTCATAATTTCCATTTATGGAAATCCCATATGTCTAGGCTTCTCTGGTCATGCGAGCTATGGTACTATTTGGATTCCATTCAGCCAGTTTTAACTCATCCTTATGAATTCATGTAACATAAGAAGAAGATAGATGAGGCTATGGGTGCAATTTTGTTACATGTTTCAAACAATTTGCTCTTTCATCTTGATGATTGTGATACTCCTCTTGCTATGTGGGAGAAGTTTCAGACTCTCTTTGGCCCAGTCAATGAGCTTAGGGCACTACAGATTAAGGTAGAATTGACTTCTTTGGGTCCTGACTCATTTCCTTCTATTCAGGATTTCTTGATGAAATTCAAATCTATCAGATCTATTTTAGATGGTTGTGGAAAGAATAAGATAGATAGAGAGTGCATATACCTGATTCTTTCTAAGCTTTGTGGTCCCTTTCAAATTTTTTCTTCTACCTTCCATTTAACCATACAGGCTTTGGGTCCCTGATTTACCATGCCTACATTTTATATATTCTGTGATCATTTGAATCGTGAGCAGGCAAAGCAATTTCAGCTTGATTATTCATTGGATCACAGAACCATGCATTGGTAGCTAACCCATCTTCAGGGAAACATGAGAAAAAATAGAATTCATCAACCACAGAGTCTAAGAAGGATTCTAGTTCTCAACACTCCTTTGTCTTACCTTCTCCTAAGGAGGAAAAATCGAAGACAGAAAGACCTAAGTGTTCTTATTGTAATAAGAGCACTCATGATGAGTCTTGTTGTTATGAGAAGAAGATAGATGGATATGCAAAGAAAATTTCAAATTTGCAAGCTCTTGTTTAGAAGAGAAACATTGATATTCCTTTTTATGCTACTTCTCATGGGTCTTTTTCTTCATTGAATAAATTCAGATAGATAGAAAGGACATAGGAAAGGGTCACGCATTATGTGCAACCACTATACGTCCCTCTTCTAGATGGCTACTAGATTCAGGTGCTTCACACCATATGACATCTTCTCAGGGGTTATTCTCTTCTTTTGAGGCTTCTCCTACCCCACACATTTTGATGGGAAATAACACTGTTATGACTGTATGTGGGAAAGGTTCTATTGACAAATTGATGATGGTACATTCCATGATGTACTATGTGTTCCATCTTTGTCCTCTAACCTTCTCTCTATCTATCAGATTACTCATAGTGGTACAGGGAAGATAGTTGAGTTTACTCTAGATTCAGTACACATTAGAGATAGTGAGATAGGAAATATTATAGCTACAGGGATAGTTGATCATTCTTCCCGCTTGTACTCCTCTCATTTTTGTCCACTATCTCCACTGTCAGAGAATAGCTCTCCTTTTTCATGAGATCCTATTGAGGTGAAGTTGGGTCACTTGAACTTATGTTTAGTTCCTGATATCAGTGTTCTAACTTCTACACCTCCACCTCATGTTGATTTTACATTTATACATCAGGATTCCTCTTCATCTCTACCAGACATTATCGCTCCATGCATCGACCCACCTAGTGCAGTTGTTGAGGACATATTAAAGGATAATTCATCTCCTCTCAGATGATAGATTCAGCACATCTATTGGCCCACCTTAATTGGAGATTCCATTACGGGAGTCTCATGCGTTCTCTTTTGAGCATCAGCTAGGCCTTCCAGTTTCTCCTCATATTTAGGGGTTTCCTCTTCTTCGTCCAGTGCCTTTGTTTCTTCCACAGTGGAGCTACATTGGTCTGATCATTGACACATGGGTTCTATCATTTTGTGGGGCTTTGGAGCCTCAATCCTCTCTCATCAGGGGGGGGGTTGTTGGTTGTAGTTATGGTTTTGAGAGAGTCTCTTGAGCCATTGCATTTTTGCATACTTTTTCCATCTTTTTATGGACTAGAGTTTATTCCCATGTGGTTTTCTCTGTTTCTCCACTTTACAAAGATTTGGTTGTGATTGGGTACCTGATCAGGCCTTGTTGTCGAGACCCAAATTTACTGCTTTTAGTAGTTATATCTAAGTTTTTATCTTCTCCCTAAGTTTATCTTAAGGGGAGGTGTTAGAGTAAAAAGGTATTTCTATGTTCACTTATTAATTAAATTATTATTGATTTAATTTTTTAAATCGCCTTTTATCTCTTGTTGACTTAAGCTAAACTTTGGGCATTTAATAATTAATTCTTTATCAATTATTCATGCAACCTAGGTCTCTCCACCTTCTTGGTGTTTGATCTCCTTTATAAGGATTGATCTCTTTGTATTTTATAATTCCCTCTCTGAATGAATATTTTGTCTTTCAGAACATTCTTGTCTACGAGCGTTGCTTTTGTAATAGGTTATTTTGCATGCAATGGGTCTTGGTGGTTAAATTCTATTATTTTTTCTTGTTTAAATACAAATAATAAGACTCCCTAAAGTCCATTTATTACAATTTGATATTATAAACATATAATAATAATCATATAATATTATTACAATAACAATATTAATATTCAATATAATTTTGTTTGTTATAAACTTAGGTTTTGTTGAAATTAAAATTTAATAGTATACACAGATAAAATATAAAATATAAAATATATATATAGATTATATATTTACTAAATAAAATTGGAACTTTATATTTTTAAATTATTAAATATTAATATAATATATAGTTTTATATACTTCATACATAAGATATTCTAAATTAAATTAATATATTCTAGACATGTATTAAATTATACTCTTTATAATATAAAATTATTTATAGTTTTCTATCGGTCTAACCCTTGCACCTCCTTTTGGTGCAAGCACTAGTAGATATGAGACATTGAATTCTTTTCAATCTTTGTTTATTGTATCACCAATACTTTCTTAGTTATTTGAAATTTAAATTAGTTTATATTTCATGATGGTCTTTTGGAATTAATAAAATATTCTAAATTAAATTAATATATTCTAGACACGTATTAAATTATATTCTTTATCATATAAAATTATATATAGTTTTCTATCGATGTAACCCTTGCACCTCCTTTTGGTGCAAGCACTAGTAGATATGAGATATTGAAGTAGTTTCAATCTTTTCTTATTGTATCACCATTACTTTCTTAGTTATTTGAAATTCAAATTAGTTTATATTTCATAATGGTCTTTTGGAATTAATAAAATATTCTAAATTAAATTAATATATTCTAGACACGTAATAAATTATACTCTTTATCATATAAAATTATATATAGTTTTCTATCGGTGTAACCCTTGCAACTCCTTTTGGTGCAAGCACTAGTAGATATGAGACATCAAAGTCTTTTCAATCTTTGTTTATTGTACCACCATTACTTTCTTAGTTATTTGAAATTCAAATTAGTTTATATTTCATAATTGTCTTTTGGAATTAATAAAATAGTTGGATCAATATTTTGTTCATTTTAAAAAATAAAAATTAAATTTGTACTAATTTTTAATTCAAACATAATTTTATGAATTCTAAATATTATGATTGTGATTTTCTAAATAGTCTTTTTCAATAAGGTAGTTTGTGGATCGATATGAGGTTTTCCTTCCTTTTCCTTAAATCTTAAAAGATATTAAGGTAGAATTCTTATTGTAAGTACTCATTTTGAACAATTTTCATAATCAAACATGTTACTATAATCTAAGTAATTGAAATGATGTGTAATCTGAAGTGTAATATATTAAATTTTTCTAATAATCATTACTCTAACAATAGTAAAAATGGAACAGAGGACTACAAATAGTGGACATGAATGTATATTAAATTGTAAAAATTATTAAACTATAAAGATATAGGTAACAACATAAATTTGTTAGATTTTCGGAACTAACATAATATCATTGCTCTATTATGTGAACATATATGTCACAAGATAAATATCGTATAATTTAATATTTAATAAGTAAAAGTAAAATATAGTTAGCAAACCAATTATATTCAAGCCTTATAAGAAGTGAGAGAAGCTAAAGTTCATATTGGAAGGTAGAAATAAAATGAATTATGAAGTTTAAATGCATATCAATTTGTATGATTGAGAAGAGCGTATAATTGAATTTATGTTACCTTTGTATTTTTACAAACATAAAGCATATTGGAAATAACTTCAAGGTGTTATCATTTTCAATATAACTTGGTGTATGTTATTCCTAGAGTGTCAAAGATATATTAAAGAGAAAAATATTTCTACATGGATATTAGACTTGAACCCTAACCTTAAATAATTAAACTTAAACCTTAACCCAACCCTAATACTACTGCTAATCCTAAACCTTAATCCTACCCATTACCCTAACCCTAACCTCAATCCTAACCCTAACCCTAAACCCTAAAAAAAATCAACACCCTAACCCAAAGCATAATCCTAACCCTTAGCCTAACCTAAATCCTAAGTCCAAATAGCATAGAAAATATAAACCCTAAACCTATCCCTAACCCTAACTATGGCATAAACTTAAACCCTTATTTTAACCCTAAACCCAATAGTAATTTAACCATTCTATAAACCTAAAGCTAAACCATAATCCTATTCCTAAACCCAAAACCCTAATATTAAATCCAAAATTCTAATCCTAACCATTAACCCTAACCCTAATATTATCAATGACCTTGATGTAAACCCTTAACCGTAACCCTAACAATATCACTAACAAAGATGTAAACCCTAAGCCTAGTCATAATCCTAATTGTAATCATAATCTCAATGTTAATATTCAAGCTTAACCTTAATAAAACCCTAAATGTAACCATAATACTTACAATGATGTAAAACCTAACTCTAATGATAATCTTATCCTAAACACAAAATTCTAATATTAATTGTAACCCTAATAACTATTTAATAATAATGATGATGGGTAGGAGCAGTAGAGTGGGAATGGGGGCAGTAGGGGCTAGGGTTTCCATGGGCGTGGAAGACACAAAAGAGGGCAACGAGGAGGGAGGAGATAGGGATGAGGATGGAGGGAATGATGCATTCCCTGCCTAGGTTGCTATGGTTGGTGGCTTCTGCTTGGTCTGGGAGAGATCTTAGCTTTGGCAGTAGCATATTGGCAAAGAAAGCGGCAGAGGCAGCAATGCTGGGTATTACATTGAGGCTGGGGAGGTAGATGGTATGAATGGTGTTGTAGCTCTTCTTGAAGGTAATGATGTTGCCATTGGTGGGGCTGCAACATTTTCCAGTCTCCCTAGCTGTGAGACTAGTAGATCCCCACTTTTCTCTGTGGGTAAGTTGAGACCTAAGCTGTTGGCACTGGATGGATCTCATTCATTGGTCCTAGCCATTCGGAGAGCAGGTTATTACACGATGCTTTTTATTTTCTCTTTGCTTCTTCTCCTCTGTTCGTGCTGCCCTGTTTGTGGTAAAGGGACTAGATCGGGTGTGGTTGAGATGCCTTGGGGTAGAATATGTGCTCATCTTTGGATGAGGCCTACCTGTGTTGTGGTTGCAGAGAGGCAGGACCCTATTTGGGTATGTCGTATCTCCTCCTATTTCATCAAGGAAGTTTTGACTGTTGCTACTCATCCCCTATTTCTTACAACTTTTTCTTACAACGATGGCCTCCTTATCTTCCTTTTCCCTCTTTGTTATACTCCTACTAAGGTGGAGTATGCCCCTATTGAGGTGGGTGCTTATCATGTGGCCTCTTGGAGGTGGATTCCCTCCTCTCTTCAGTCTTCTTCTTCATCTTTTCTTATTGAGGAGGAATATTCTATTAAGGTGAAGGCTCAGCCTATGGAGGTGGTCTGTGACTGCTGGGAGGAGATTGTTGGTAGTGGTGGGTGGTCTCTATCTTCTTGTCATGCACCTGATAGATTGCTGGAACTGGCTAGGGGTTGACCCTTTAGTTTTGCAGGTGGGTGGGCTATGATGAGGTGCTTGGTGAGGACTGGAGGTCCTCCTCTTGTGCTGATGGGTATCAGATGTGTGCGTTGCTGGTTGCTTGTGATTTATAGGAGCAGGCTGATGGATGTTGATTGCCTATTCTTTGATGGTGGTCTTGTTGGTTCTGGGTTCCATGTCAAAACCCTGGTCTATTGTTTGGGGAGTTTTAAAACTCTAGTAATATTAATGATGTAAGGCTTTGGCCTATTTTATGGGCAACTAGGGTTTTAGTGCTTCATCTTTCTTAGTTGCTGGTAGGTTTCTATCTCAGGGCTGTTGGATTATAAAGCCTATTCTTTTGCAGCTTTGAATGTATAGGGCTCTAGGGCCCCTTCAAAACCTGGTTCTACAGCCCTCTAGTGGCTTATTTTGCTTGAAAGGCTCTATCCTTTCTGTCTCATCTTTATTTATGATCTTTCATTCTTTTCTGGGTTTTAGGCACCCTTTAAAAAAACCCTTTTTACTTAATCAAAAACTATTTAATAACAACCATTATGTAAACCCTTACCCTAATCTAAATTCTAACCCTTAACCCTAATATTAAAACCAATCAATAATCCTAACCCTATTCAAAATCCTAACTCTAACCATAGTACTAATCGATGTAAACCCTAACCTAACAATATTATTATCCTAAACCCTCTACTCTTATCCTAATAGTTACTCTAAATTCTAACCTTAATAACCATAATACTAACTTTGATGTAAACCCTTTACCCTAACTATAATTTTAACACTAACCTTAAGCCCAGCTATACATAATACAACTCGCCATGATGTAAACATTTATCCTAACCACACCCTAATCTTGATTCTAATCCAAACCATAACCCTAAAACCCTAGGTAACCCAAATATTAAATACTAACCCTTACTATAATCCTAATCCTAACCCTAAATGAGATCATAGCCCAAAACATAAACCCATCTCTAATTTGATCCTAACCAAGACATAAACCGAAACCTTTTTCCAAACCCTAACCCCAACCCCAATTCCAACCATGATATAAACCTTAATACTAACTGTAATCTTACCATAATCGTAATCCTAAACCCTAAACCTTAATCTCGACTATAACTCTAAATTCTAATCCTAATAACCATGATATAAACTATTACCCTAATCATAGACCTAACTCTAACCCTAACCTTAATCAAAACTATATCTCCAATTATAAAACTAATCAAGATGTAAACCCTTAACCTAACCATAATCCTAATCCTAACCCTATCCCCTAATCCTATCCCTATACCCTAATCCTAACCCTAACCCTAAACCTTAATCCAAATGTTAAGCGCTAACCCTAACCATAATCGTAATCCTAAACAAGATCATAAACCTAGCCCTAATCCTAACCAAACCTCAACCATTTTCCAAACTCTAACCCTAAACACTAATCCTAATCAATACACTATTTAGCATAATCCCAACCATTATATAAACCAAGTAAACTTAACCGTTATCCTAAACTTAAACCCCTAAACCTTGATCCTAACTCTAAATCCTAACCCTTGATCTGAATCCTAAATCCTAACCCTAATAGAAATCATAACTCTAACCATGATGCAAATCCTCGCCATAACCTTAATCCTAACCCTAGTCAAACCTTTGCCCCTAACCAACTTCTAAACCCCAATCCTAATCAAAACCCTCACCCTCACCCTGACCATAACCCTAATTCAATATAATTATACATTAATTTATTTAATGTCTTCTATGTTGTGTCGCGACTACTATTAGCTTATATGTATTTTAATTTATATATAAAACACGCCGAGAGATATCCTCAGTTTAATGTGAAACTAAATTGCACTTTCTCAAAGATGCAGTAAGAAGAGAAACGGTGAAAGTTTGCATTTCCATCACCATTGAGTGTACAAAAACTTTCAACCTATAGAGAGAACTAGGGGAAGAGTACCAGTAGTGAATCGAGTTCCAATAACCATTCAGATGGACCAATAGTGAGTCATTTCACATGTACCAATAGTTGATTGCTATTCTCAATTGTAGCATACTTTGAAGAAGATTTTTCATCTTTTTTGGTATAGTTTTTTGTAGCATTTACCATACTACGTTCTTCCTCGACTTCGACTACAAAGAGCTACTTGTAGGTCCTTTGTTCATTCAGTAGTGCATGTTCTACTTCTATTTTGGCTTCTTAGAGTTGTTCTTTCTCCACACAAGGGTCTAGGTATATGGCCTTCTAAGTCATTTTTAGCATTTTTGACCCATTTGTGTACCACTACTAAAACTTTTGCGCACCACTACTAGGATATTTGTCCACAAGCACTGACGATTTTGAGTGGACGGTTATTGGATCATCTTCAAGCAGGCATTAACGACACTTTGAAATGACCACTTTTTAACCCTTTCGTACATAAGAAATTCCACAACGTGCATCATTAATACTCAGAAATCGAAACCTTAATTTTCAGCAGTTAAGTTGCATTTAGAAACAATAACAAAAAAAAAACGTAAAAATCCAATATACCATTTAAAATATGTAAATATACGACATTAACTATAACCACTACTAATGCCCTTCCCTAACAATCTAACCAAAACTAGTTTTACAAAATATTGAAACAACGAACCCTTCCCTAACCATCTAACCAAACCTTTGACAAAATATTGAAACAACGAATTTCTTAGCGAGGAAGTGGTGGAAATTATAACTCGCACGCAGATTTTATTAGATATTTTTGAAACCTCGGTGAAGTTATGTAAGCGGTTGTTCATGTACATAGTTTGTTCATCTAATATAATTTGGTTCTGTGAATGGATATTTAAGTCTCTTCACACATGAATGGATATGTAATATTGAAGCCTCACACAAACTAATCACCGACGTACGTAAACAAATGTTTAGCTTAGTGAATGTGTCAGATGTCTGTGTTTGACAAATTTGATATTTACTTTCTCCTCGCTTACGCCCATTTACGACTCTTACACATTTCTGTTCCCAGGGTTGAGTGAAGATGGGAGTTCCTATGAGCAGAATGAGTGGTCATATGCAAATAACAACGGAATTATTGCGCATAGCCCAACAGCCCCTTATACATATCATCCATTTGAGAAAATCTTTGAAGAGGACCCCATTCAAGATGTCAGGAAAAAAGGATATTTTTTATTGTACAAGCAAGAAGATCCGCAACTTGCAGGAAATCCTTTCGGGATTCTGGAAGTGCGTTCGGGACAATGAGAGAGATATAGCTAAGGATCCACACATGATAGAGCTTGTTAGGGACTCTATCGATATGAGTCTAGATACCATAAAATTCTATCATGGGCTGCAAGAATCCGTGAGTATGGGGAAGAGCAAGCAGGACATAATTGAGAAAGAGTTACAGAATGTAGCGCCTGGAAGCCCCCGTCTCAGCGAGACGCAACTGAACAAGGTTACGGAAAAGTTCATGGATTTTCTAAACGATGAGGATCCTTTTAAGGATCTTCACCTGCAATATGAGCCCCTCCTCAAACGATATGAACAGATCCGGAAAAACCTAGAGGAGAAAATCGAGAAATTGGGTAGAAAGCGCAAGGCGGATAGGGCATGGAATATTGTTTCGAGAACTATTTTGGCGGTGGTAACAGCGGTGGCGGCTGTCATTTGTGTGATTGTGGCGGTCGTTGCGCCGGCGGCAGCCCCTGCGGTAGCGACGGCTATAAGCCTCTATGCAGCGACTATGGGGATTCTGGGCCAAAAGATACTCGAGGAGGGTAAGATTAAGGAAGAGGAGGAACTGGCTGAGAAAATCAAGAAGCATACATCTGTAGCTGCTATCGAATTGAAACAAATTACATGTTAAGTGGATGGAAGTCTGAACTGCTTCAGAGCTCCCATTGTACTCTACGTCCAGAGATATTTGAAGGACCATGATATACTTTATTTAGCGGATATAGCGAACGAGATAAAAAAGTTACAGGAGCCGTTATTGCAGAATCTCGACGATCTTCGCAAGGATGTGGAACGCTGCCTCGAGGAACTGAACGTTTTGAATTTAGCTATTTATGTTGAACATTTTTTTGAAAAAGATCCTTTAATGTGGGTTGTAGGCCTTTTCTTTAATAAGGAAATACATTTGTCAGAAACCACGCTCATCAACACCTCAATTCTTAAGCTAACTCTTGTCATATATATGGTTTCATCTTATTCCTCATTAAACATGTATATCATTGTTATTGCAAATAAAATCAGATTGTTATGCTACAAATCAATTAGCAAAAAATAATATTACGAGTGAATTCTAGCCAACTAACGTATAGATCTAAATAATATATAAGATTAGTACTGCATTAGAATCATTTATCACACATTATTTGAACTCGCTTCCTACTTCCTCAAAACTAGAGTTGTGAGAAATGCAGAATTATATTGAATACCATTATATGAAAGGTTGTGAAACCCTAGTAGGAGGCAAGTGTTAAATTCCTTAGATGTAGACAAAGATTATGTGCAGGGTGTTTTACCTATGGCACTAGTTAAACTTAGTAAGATGGGTAAGAAGAATGATTTCTTGAGTTTTTCTACATTTGCTATATTTTAGGGTGTTGGCCCATCTTTTACAAGGACCATTTAATGGAAAAGAAAGTGAAAGGAAATCTCATATTTCAGGAGGATGTTAGAGCATATGAAGCTCAAATGTTTAAGACATAGTTCGTTCCCTATACAAAATTTCATCTAATGATTTTGTTGGTGAGGATGTCCTCTTCGAGGACCAAAACTATAAAAAAAAAAAGCATTAATCTATAAACTTAAATTATTCTAGCCTAGCTTAGATACTTTATAGGAATGCATTACAAACAAAAAATCTGAGAATTTAAAACCCTAAGTAGAAATCATTATTAGTGAGTAAGGTTTGTATTTGTTGCATTCTAAATCTTTGGAGGATGAGTCATACATATTAGAGAAAGGCCTTTGATTTGGAACAAACATATTGAAAGGTTTACTAGATGAATATGATTACGAGTTGATCACGTGCTTTGGAAGAAAGTATTGGATATTCAAAATAGGGCTTTTAGATGTTACACATGCTTTCAAGTGGATCATATTGAAATTAAATTTCTTAAGAAAAAATTATAACTATTTCATCTAACTCTTTAGCAGATACGATGAAGGGTCTCTAAGGTAGGTTAAGTGTGGTGACTCTACAAAATCTAGAAAATAGGAAGAAAGCATCATCAAAATGTACACCCTCTTTCATAGTATCCCTTGACCACTATTTTAGCATTGTACCACTCTAGCCATCCATTTTATTTTTAATCTTTTCCTATACACCCACTCCCAACCAATGAATTTTCTTCCCTAGATCAAATTAACAAGATCCCAACAACTTAAATTGTTCAACTTCATCATCTCCTCTAGCCTGGCCTAGATTGAAGACTTGCCATTCTTAAAAAATATAATAAAATAAATTCACAATAAATCTAGTGGGCTACACTTGCTAAATCAGTTTCATTGTCTCATGGATCGTTTCAAAGCAACAATACAATGATCTATTGTTTGTTTGTGAACTAATCATCTACATGTTGCTCAAAATTCTAATATAAACCCTCTTCTTCCTCTTCATCCTCTAATCTACTATTTAATCCTCCACATGTGTATCTTCCTAATCCTCAAACTTGGTTTCAGAATTCAATATCATTTTACCCTTTTTCTTTCTTTTTTCTCAAGGCTCAAAAATTCCTTAAGTTCCTTAAGAATCACATGTCTAGGAAAGATCATTTTTGTGTTGGAAATTATAAATATTAAAGACTTTCACATTCTCACTATACTTTAAAAAGTTGAATTTATGTGCTTTTAGATTTAGTTTAGATTAGTTGTCCTTAAGATCGTGACAATCAAAATATTAGTTGGGAAAGAGAAGATTTCCTACCTATCCATACTTCATAATGTGTTTTGTAGATAAGAAAAAATCTAGGAGATCTATTAATCAAGTAAATAGTGATACCTATATAATCCAGTAAAGATCACTAATCAAGGTGTATTCCACTTAGCATACTTCTAGATCCCTTTTAATTAGATTTTGGTTCAATTTCTCTATAACCCATTTTTGCTGAATTTTTTAATGTGTAATCGTGTGTCATATAATACAAACGTGCTTATAAATGTCCTCAAATTACTTGGAACAATATTCACCTCTATCAAGAGATGTCAAAAACTTGTATTAAATTTAATTTAATTTCCAACCAATGCTTCAAATTCCTCAATCTTACAAAAATCTTTATATTTAGAATGCATAAAATAAATCTAGATGTATCTAGGGGTCTCCTAGAATGCACATAACATAATAATTATATTTTTTCTTAGAATTCACATTCATAAACTAAACACTTCTAAATGTAAGCTTCCTAATAACCTTTTTTTATTTATATCTTCCAACATAGAATGAAGATTTATTTTATTTACCCAATATGAAATGTGCATGGAAATAAAAAATTACCTAGAAGTAATTATAAATTATCAAGCATTTTCTATTAATAATGATCCTAAAACCTTTTCCACATGCAAGACAAAAGCAATGGTTCCATAACATGCACTCATTTTAAATTTTGTCCTTATTGTTAGTATAGTTACAACAAATGAAAGCATTCAACCTAAATAAGTCCGTAACCAATACCCTTTAGCTACTACCAATTCTCTCTTTTCAACTTCCAATTAGACTTGTGAAGAATCAAATGCACTGTGGAATCATTCAATTTGGATATATAACAAAAATTTATTGCATGTTTTAAAATAAGAAAATTATTTTCAAGATATTTAATCCTCCCATCATCAAAACATAATTGTACAACCTTTTACTATGAACAATCTACAATTTACTCTTCTTAAACAAAATTTTTTTATTATCCATCAAAAGACATGATAAAAAATAATCCTGGGGGAGGGGGGGGCTCTTAAGGTGAAAGCATTTGAATCAAATCAAGAAAAGCATAATCAAAAATAGTGTTAGCAAAAACTAAGAGTGGATTAGTTTAATCACTATCAAAATATTTTTATTAAGGAATTACATAATTTCTTGCTATTTTTACATTTTTTTAAATGTTTCATTTAGACCCACCCTTGTTATGGGGCCTACGCTTAAGTGGAGCAAACACTTTGAAGCATCATTCATAAATACCTTATTACTTCCTTTAAAATTAAAGTAGCAATAAGAGTATCAATGTTTGTCTATACACCATCATCACTAATCGAAATATCCTCTTCTTTTATCTTAACATATGTAGATGCTAGTTGACTCATAATAAAGTTAAAAATATATAAATATTCTCTTAAATCACCATAATTTATTTTTAAAGAACATAAATATATTTTTGTAATAACATTTATTTGTAATATTTAAATTTTGATGGAAGTCTCAAATCCTCATTTACATATTGAATGTTATAGTCTCTAGAACATTAAAGAGGACAGAATATATCCATACCTAAATTATCTTCATACCTTTTTATTCATATTTTACTTTTTTCATTCAAATTTTCATGAGGATCCCTTTCCTTTACAACAAAAATTCATTAACATTTATTTTCATAAAATTAAGATTTTTAATAGAGTCTCATTTTGTATTTACTTCTGTAAATATTAATTATTGCTTTCCTTTTATTTCATAGCAATGAAAGATGTTTCATTCACCTTTTTATTTTGATATATTTTGATGAAAAAGTTTTCTATGAATGTTCTGATTTAATAAAATCATTGATTATCTTCTATAGGAAATTAGAATGACTTTAAACTGTAAGCCTTAACTTGTCCTATCATTTAGTCAGGCCACACCCTATAGTCTCTTTGCTTAATGATTTTGTTAAGATAATTTTATTTCTGTGTAAAATCGTTTGCTCTTTTACTTGTTTGTCGGCATACATTTGATTCAGAAATCTTTTGGCATCTTCCACCAATGTGTTGGGCATTAGATCAGTTTCCTTATAAGTTGTTTTTGAATAAGTAAAACAGGTTTTACAGGGTTCCTAAAACCCAGAACAAAGTAATTAAAAATAACACAGTAAGCAGATTAAAGCATAACGGAACAAAAGGCAGAATAGGCCAAAAAGCTAGAGAAAAAAACAAGCTAAGCATCTAAAAATGTAGATATAAACCATAGACAGTAGAAAAAGCCAAGGAACCTCAAGAAAGGTCCACCAAAAGACTGGCTGCCTTAGCCACCATCAGCTCCATGTTGGCCACCGATTCCTTGATTTTCTGGATGTCCTTCTCCAGCTCCTTGTCCTTGGTCTTCTTGGTTCTAGCTCGGGTTCTCTTTCCCAAACCTTGATTAGGCTCATGGTTTGAATCCACAACCATTCTGGCCGCATCCTTCCCCTTGAGATTTTCCTCCATCTTTTCAATGTAAGTATTCTCTGGACGCTTTCATGTTTTTGTAGCTTTGTTCTGCAATCTTCTTTAGGGTAGCTTCAACCCTAGTCATGTTATCCTCCATCTTCTTGAGTCGGGTACTCAGGTTACTCTGTTCCTCTACATCAATATCCTTGTTGGCCTTGTTGGTACCCTTAACCCTTTTTTTGAGGTCTTCCACCTCATGGAAAATCCACTTGATAGTCCTATATTAGTCAAGCATGTTGTTTCTGGTGTTATTGAGCAGATTCATGTCAAACTCCCTAGTATTATCATTGAGCACCACCATAGATGGGTCAATGAGCTCGTCCAACTTAATTCAGCCACCCTCTCCCTCCAGGACCTTTTGGTTAATTATTTCTCTAGTTATTCCCATTTTTCTGTCTTAACATTGAAGTCCCTCCAACCAATTATCCTATCATTTTCTGCCATATAATAGCTAAACTCATTATCCTAGTCCTTCCCCATGTCATGAGTCTGTGGTGAAGGGTTGTTTTCCATAATAGGGGAAGCTCAGCGATTATTGTTCTCTGGGATAGTCCTATTAGCAATCGCCACCCTATCCTTACCCTCATTGATTGGGTGATTCCCAGTCACGTAAATCTTTCTCTTTCTACCTTTCCCGCTACTCAGGTACTCATCACCTTTAGAACCCATGCCCTCCTCATTCTCATTGTAATCCTCCTCAGAAGATATAGTAGTCGTGTTCTATTTTTTAGGGGTTGCCAATTCTTTTTTGACTTTAACGAGACTGCCTCTTTTCTTCTTAGACGTTGACCCCTAGTTCATCTTCTTTGTATCATGTTCCTCAATCTGTTTGGAATGCATTCCTTCACTATTTTCTATGTCTGAGGGGATATAGTCCAAACCTGAGGCCTCTATCTCCTCTTTTTGGCTCATCTCCATGCCCAGGATTTGGGCTTTAAAGTACTTGTAGATTAACAGCAAAAGCCCTTCATGCAGGGCATGGTTACTAATGGCCTTCTCTCTATACCCATTTATATTATCATTTATGGAAGAATATAAGTAATAGGGGATAGAGACCAACATTCCATGGAGAAAGTGATTTAGCAGAACAAAGTGATAGACCTGAATTCTATCAAACTTGGAGTCCAAATTAATTTAGTAGATGATGGCTCGGAGAACAAACTACCAGAAAATTTTCAATCCTTTGGGCAGGTAATGCATGCCGACTTTGATGAGCTCATTCTTCTCCTCCTCGTCTCTCACAAAATCACTGATAACAGTGTCTGAAATCTTTCGGTCTCTATAGAATTTTTTCCCAACAATGGGTATCCCCGTCACAACAAAAATGACATCTTCGGTCACCGTGAATTTTATACCCTCAATCTCAATGCTACCTTCATTCCAATTTTTGACAAACAATTTAGTAACATCTGACTTTCCGCCATGGAGCCTTTTAATAAAGGTTGAAATCCCTCCATTTTAAAGGTAATTCCAAACCTTGGTCTGCCTCTTCCATTTTTTGTTGTCCTTTGCAGGCTCCCTCCCCCTCCCATCACTAAATAATTTAGGGTAGCTAAGAGACTCAAATCTCTGTGAAAACCTAAGCTCTCCAAGATTTTCCTTATAAGTTGTTAAGTGATACTTTTATTATAATTATTCACAAAGGACTGTGTGATTTTCCATAGCTATACCACATTATCTTTTATTATCATTTTTGTACTAGAGCTTCATTACTATTTAGAATGGACTAAGTGGTTTTTATAGTTATAGACATTATTTTTTTTATTGTGGTATTTGTAATAGAGCTTCCCTGAAAGACATTATAGTTTACAAAGTATTATGTGATTTTTCATAGTTGTATAATATTATACAACATTATCTTTTATTATGGTGGTTGTAATAGAGCTTCTCTTAGATGCATTAATGTTTACAAACATTCTTATTTTTCATACCTATACAACTATTCTCACATTGGTCGTATATAAACATAAATCATGTTGTATATCAATATAAATCAAATTCAAAAATTTGTGATAATCCTTAATTAAAAGTATAATTTTGCACTACCCAAAATAACACTTAATTGTGCAAATTTATAGATTTGACTTGTCATTATTTTATCATCAACATTTATTTACCTCTAACCCATTGTCATTTATTCCATCTTTTCAAAATGAATTCACATGAGATAAACAATATGTTGTTGACTAGTGATGCAATATTTTTATTTTAAATCTCAACCATCCATCTGTTTGATGTGAATTTACATGATGGAGTCGAGATTTTTTAAATTTTATTTGACATAATCCTCTATCTAGCATGGCATTGACATGCTAGAAATATATTTGTTCATCCCCTTGCAACTAGACGACAACTGAAAAATACCTTGATGTTGAAAACCTTTTACTACATGCGTGACCCACTTTACATGTGTTTCTTAATCACATCGTGGACACATCCCTGTACTGGTTTCTTCAACTTGTGATGTTACAAATGTTAATCTTCTAGAAATGTGTTAGCATCCTATAGCATCGTAACATATTAACCTACTCACATGTTTATCTTACAAATGTGTGGTTTTATGAAACCTATCCTTGAGCTATTTACATTTGGTCAAACACATGTGATTTCCATGCAATATCACAAGAACCTCCCATCAAACATCACCAAACCTCATGATCATGTGATTTGAAACTTCTTTGTAACCTTCCTCGAGCCAGTCAACACATGACACAATTGCTCTACAATACACCATGACATGGCATTCAATCACTATCCAAAACTAGCATTTTTCTACTTTTCTTCACTATCCCAAACTATACACATGCAATTCAATCACAACCTCATGGCCTAATACACTCAAACTTCAACACCCTTTGCAATTGTACAATTTCTTTCTTTTCCTTGAATTTGTGGGGCTGAGAAAGACATGTGGCACTTCCTCTCATCATCACATCCTTCATATGTTGGCATCATTTTTCCTTGAGATAGTACAATCTCTTTTATCTACATGACACTTGGTAGCATCTCATGGCATCGTAAGAAAACTATAGGTTGTTATCTTTTGGTTGTGATCATGTGAGAACATAAAAAAAACCAAGTATTACATGTGATTAAAGAAATCTTTGTTGATAAATTTGAATTTCAAGACCTCAATGAGAAGGCACCTATCTTGGAACAATTGGTTCATATTGTTCAGAAGGTAAACACAAAAAACATAGATGCAAATAAGAAACTCCTGCAAAGATCAGAAAGAAAACTTGAGACAAAGGTACTTGAGAAAATCATAAAAAAGCTTACCGAGAAGCAGGTTGCACTTTCTGATCTGATCAACAATTTAGAAGAAGTAATAGTGAATGTTCTCTCTTTGTACAAGCAACTATGTGATATTGAATTCTTTACAAAGGAGAATCAACAGCTTATAGAGAAGCTACAGTTAGATTTGAGGTCATTAAGATAGTCATTGAGCATGGATGCAAGTTCCATCTCTTTCAATTTTAGCAGGTTGACACATGCTGAAGGGAGATTAGCCAAGATTATGGCTAATGATGGCAAAATAAGGGAAAATTTGATTTCAATTCAAACAATGTTGATACCTCACTTGGAGGTTATGTAGAAAGAAGTGAAAGTGGCAAAGGAACTATCACCAATAGATCCACCTATGAACATTCCCGAGAGTATGATTGATCTAGTTGCCGAGCTAGAAATCAAATTTCAAGTTTTGGAGTCTGTAAGGACAAGTTGGGATAACTTTTTAGCTATGATATTATATATCCATAAACCATTTCTGGATAAGTATGGTTTAACCCCAACAATCCCAGCAGAGAAAGATCACAAGAGTGACAAAAACAAGTGGGAAATGTCATAGATTCCACAGGGGAAATGTAAGTATGTATATACATATGTTATATATAGTGAAGTCTTTATGGAGAAAAACCAAGTTAGAATCCTAGGGGGAGTTCTGAATTTGTAATTCTTTTGAGTACTATTTTTTTTTTAAGGACTGAAGAGACATGACAAAGTGTTTTTTCCACCAATGACAAAACGGGAGATTGTTTATCTCTAAGTTTTGTTGTCTATTAGTGTCCCACACTTAGTTGTATTGAAGGCAGGTTGGTCGGTCATCACTGTGACCGAGCCATATCACTAAGGCCAAGACTGAGCAGTAGTTTCTGTCAAGAAATTCAGAGGTCGCTAAATACTCAATGGATGCCGAGTAGATTTATTGCCAAGTTGCATAGAAGAGTTAGTGTCGAGCCACAATATACAACTATGCTGAGCGACACATTATTGACCAAGCACCAGTATTTTATTTTTCTGAGTAAAACATATTTTGTATATGTGTTTGGAATGACACAAACACCAAGGTAAACTATTTTGGCTAATTTTTATGAGCATTTAATGATCATATACATATAATTAATATATTAATTATGCGCTATTTTATGATCATGGATCCCTATGCAATCCATGCAACCATCAAAATTAGGGATGCCTAAGTTACAAAAGATGATAGATCTAGATCATTGATCTTGATCTGGATAATCTATTTATGGTATGCTTCAAACCCTAATAAAAAGAGAAAGAGGGATAGGTGTGGGTAAGCATGTATGTTTGGATGTAGATGTGAAGTGTAGAGATCAGAAATATATATATATATCTAAAGCATTGAATAGATAGAGTGACTGAGTAGAGAAGTGAAGAGCAAAACATAGATAAATCAGAATGAAAGACTAGTTAAGAGTTGGAAAGAGGAGATTCATTATCAGCATTTGTAGTGCGGACTGAAGGATCAGGTACTCATACATTCTAGCAAGTGAATCAAGGTAATTCTCTTAACCGAGTGGTCCTAATAGGCCTTTGTAAATCTCTGAACCAAGAGCTTGCTTTGTTGTAAGTTTAAATCCTTTAACAAGGTAGATTGTATAAGTCTAAAAGCTCTTAACATGGTAGACCCCTCACAGGGTAGATCATCAAAAGTGATCAAACTTTGTAGCCCTAATGGGAACACTTTATTACTATAGTAGTGAAGATTTGTAGGTGCCATCCCCACCCCAGTTTTACCTTCAAGGGTTTCTGGGTTATCAAAATGTGGGTTATGCATTCATGATTAGATGTTAGATCTTTACAATATTTCAATTTATTTTTATGAATGCATGGTTGAATCAGTTAGTTAAGAATTTGTAGAATTTCTATAGATCTGATTCACCCCCCACTCTCAGTTATTGATTTCCCATATTAGACTTCCAACACTATCTATCTATCTATCTATCTATCTATCTATCTATCTATCTATCTATAGATCATCAGAGAATACAAACAAGGTCAGCTAAGAAACTAAATTATAATTCATCCAAACTATCAAAAAATTACAATAAAGTCCTATTCCAAGATCATCCAAACTATGGACCCATTCAGATAAGATATAAACATTAAATACACAGGTCACACTAAATATGAACCCATCTAGATAAGATATAAATATTTAAATACAATACCCAACCCAAAAACATGAAGCCTTATTCAGATCATAGACAATAATTAAATATAAGATCCAAACCTAAATTTGGAAGCATGATACACTCCAAGAGACAGAGGGGCCATGAACATAGTACACATAGCCCAATACCAGATCCACAATCACTAGAACAACTTCCATAGTTAATTCAAATGTGTAGTATCATGCTACTCAAATAACTATACCAGTTTCCTGTTGTATCTAGACCCACACACACTATGGTGAGATCCACATTCCGTGTCAGAAGCCATGTTATCACACTGTGCATTAGAAGCCATGCCACTTTCTAGGTTAGAAGCTATGACAACATGTATCTAGACTAGAGCTCAAGTAGATCACAATTGCATCAGTCAGTAATACTATTTCCAGATCACTAGAGATTGCCACAATCAAGACCAATACTTGAAAACACTATGAATCACATTTGCACATATTCAACCTTTATTTTCAAAGGATACTCCTTTAGAAAAATATAGCTAAACATCTGACAATAACAGTTGTATACACATCTAATAATTGTATATCACTATCATTGAACCACTGACTTTTGAATTTAATAATATATCATTAAAGGACTTTTCACCTTCAACTATATACTATTGTTATTGAACCATTGCAATTTGAACCTTACTAAACTATAATTAAATGAATATAATATTAAAGCACTAATAAACATCAGTCTTCCATGATCTCAGAATACATATTTGTCTTCCACTATTCTGTAGCAACCATTCACATTACATACCTATCTTTTTCTATTATGCAACACCATAACCTTTCGAACACAAATTCAAACTTTTAGATTTATCTAGGCAACTACATAAACTAAAACATGTCTGCAAATATCTCAATAAACATATCTTCAATGTTAAACATAGTAAACACATCAAGAACACAATGTTTGAACAAATACAACAAACACATCTGGACCACAATGTTTGACATCAACGAAAACAAACAATATCAACTTAACATATATTTCCAACATGTATATGGTATAGAGTCTAGGGTATAGGGTATAATATTTAGGGCCTAGGATTGAGGGCATACCTGGTTACAAGTCTAGGATTGAGGGTATAGGATTTTGGGATGAGGGTATAAGGTATAAGGTTTAGTTAATAGGCTTTAGGGAGTAGGAATTAGAGTGCAGGGTCTAGGATTGAGGGCACAAGGTATAAGATTGAGGGCATATGATATAGGGTTGATGGTATATGTTTTAGAGTTTACATGATTTATGGTATGCCATATATAGGGTTGAAGGTACATGTATTAGGTTTTAGTGCATAGAATTTAGGTTTGAAGGTTTAAGGTACATGGTATATAAGGTGTAATAGGGTTGAATGTACATGTATTAGGTTTTAGTGTATATAATTTAGGTTTGAGGGTTTAAGGTATATGGTATATAAGGTGTAGGGTTTAGGGTAGGGTATATGATTTAAGATCAAGGGTATTTGATATAAGTTAGAGAATATAGGAATTATGATTGAGGGTAAATAGGGTATAAGATTTAGGGTTGAAGACATATGGCTTAGAGTTGAGAATGTAACATTTAGGGTTGAGGGTATAGTTCATTCGGGGTGTATAGTTTAGGATTAACATTATATGGTATAGGGTTTAGGATTGAGCCTTTAGAGTATAAGATTTATAATTGAGCTCTCTCTCTCTCTCTCTCTCTCTCTCTCTCTCTCTCTCTCTCTCTCTCTCTCTCTCTCTCTCTCTCTGGATAAATATTATAATAAGAGAGTGTTATCATGCATTAGGATTTTATATAATAGGAAAATAGATAAAGACATGTGACTTATGGGCCTACACGCTGTACTATTCTATGCATTATCTAAAAAAGAAATGTTTTTTCATGATGCTTACAAAAGAACAATCATATTTTACAAATTCTATCACCTCTTTTTCAAAATTGAACAAGTAAATTGAATGTCTTAGACTAAATTTGATTATATGAACTAATATTTTCATGTTCATAGTGTTTATATAT
>MU224754.1:4276206-4304629 GCA_018584345.1 Thuja plicata
ATATATATATATATTAGATTTATATAAAATTGAATATTGAATATCAAGATACTTGACAAAAAAACTCAATTTTCTGAAAAGTTTGAAGTCTAAACGAATGAATATACATAAATATTTTAATATATCAATATAATTTTACACAAATTCTTTCTTTTAAATAACATTTTTTTTAAAATTAGCTATATTTATAATTAAAATAACAAAGCACAATCATACAACGATAAAATTCAAACCTTAAATCTCATATACCAAGCTCACCTTCTCATACAGTACAACACTAATATATAACCTTAACTCGTTCTTATTAGGAGACAAAGTTTTGTTATTTCTGGTTTTCCTTGTCTTCTACTGATATCGTTTAGCGACCAACCATATCAGCATTAGTTGTTGCCATTGAAATGCTTATAATACAATCTTATGTTTTCATGTATCTCTTATTTGTTTGTTCTTATAACCTCTGATTTGTTCAGCTCAGTGCCAGAGTCCACTCCAGGACTTGACAATATGTATGACAAAGCCTTACAAGTATATGTCGAAATAACTTAGGTTTTGTCAAACATTTTGACTCAAAAATGAATATTGTCTATACTTTATTTTATCTCCATCAAAACAGTGTCTTCTTCGGTGCATATTCCTTATCTTTTTTGAAGTATATACTTTAATCCATTCCATGGAAGAACTATATTCTGCATTTTTTCTTTTCAGTTTGGATGTTGGCATATTGAATGCAATTAAAACAAGAGCTTCTTACTATCACTCAATTGTGCCGACGTTTCTAGTCAGCTTTCCTCAACACATAAAAAATAATAAACTTTGCAAGCTATAAAACAAGTGCTATGATATTACCTAAGAACCCTTTAACTTTGATATTTTATTCCAATGATACTGCAAATTTCATGCTATCTTATTATGTTGGTTCTGATTTGGCTGGATCAGTTGAAACTGGAAAATTTACAATAATTTATGTATTTTATCTTAGATTCATAGTAATTTCTTAGCATAGAAACCTGCACTGATAGAAATGACAAGATGGATGAGCTTGCAGAGATGTTTAAGTTGTTTTCAGGAATAGATAAAGGCATGCAACTCATGGACAAAATATTCAGACAATAGGTTACCAGGCAACATACATCATTTATTGAACATGGAGGACAAATGGTGGTAGAGGCAATATAGGCAAATCAAAAGGACATGATTGCAAGTGAAAAAGATCAGTTTGTGAGAAGTGTAATTCAATTGCATGAGAAATGTTTGCAATGTGTGGAGGAGAAATTTATGAACCACTTTAAAAAAATGCACTCCTAGAAGCCTACCATTGTTTTTGCAATGAACAAGTTGCAGGAAATAGAATTTGGGAATTGTTGGTCACATTTTGTGACAATATTTTGTCAAATAAAAAACATGACATATTCAAATGTTGAAGATGCCCTTGAGAAGGTTGCAAAGAACTTTCCATGCGTCTATGAAAAAAATATGGTTGCAAAGTTCTATAGGAAGAAGCTAGCAGATAGGCTTTTTCCCCATAAAAGTTCAAATTTTGATTATGAAAAAAGCATGTTAGTTAAGTAGAAGTTTAAGTGCGGGAGACAATTTACATCTAAAATGGAGGGCATGCTTATTTATTGGACATTGGCAATGGAAATCTAATCAGATTTTGAGGAATACCTCAGTCAGAATCCTCTTCGTCCATGTTCTGTCCAATAGAATTTTGAGACAGTTTTGACATCTGGCTTCTGGCCAAGCGGTAGGTCACCTGAACCACTGGTCCTTCTTGTTTAAATGGTCAGAAATTTAGTCATTAAAAGAGTTCTATAACAGCGGAAAAATGAACATAAGGCTAACATGGACATATTCTCTAAGAACATGCATCATTATTGGAAGATTTGACCAAGGTGAAATTCAAATAGTTGAAACCCCTTGTCATGCAAGTGCACTACTGATGTTCAATGAAACAGAGAGGCTAAGTTTTTCACAATTCAAATCCTAGTTGAACTTGGAAGTTGAAGATACAATTACATTGTTGAAATCCCTTGCATGTTCAAAATACAAAATCCTAAGAAAATTAGGAGATACAAAATCTTTGATAGAAACAGATTGTTTTGAATTCAATGCAAGATTTTCTTGTAACAAAAGGAAGACCAGACTTCCGACACCCACAACCAATGTAAAAGAAAATTTTGGGAATAATATGTCTCGAGATAGACATCATGTAATTGATGCTTCCATCTTAAGAATTGTGAAGTAAAGAAACGTATTATCTCATAAGGAGTTACTGATGCAATGTATTGAGCAGGTTAAAGACAGGTTCAAGTCAGATATGAAGGAAATTAAAAGAAAAAATGAAAATATAATAGATAGAGAGTACTTGGAGAGAGATAAGGAAAATCATGGAGTGTACAATTACTTGTCTTCACATTGGTTTAGAAAAGAGGCCAGTTGGATATTTTTGGGTTTGATATTTTATAAATTATTTTAGCACTAAATTGTAAATCTTATGTTCATTAATCTTCTACTTTTCTTTTCTCTTGGCCATCAAATTATCACCTAGGATATCTTATATAAATACAACCGTTTAAATGTAAAATATATCAATGAGAGAACAATAATGATAAAGTTTCTATTTTCCATTCATAATAAAAGAAGAAAATTGACAGACATGTTGATGATTGTAACAATTTTACTTCTTTAAAAAATGAAATGGAACAACTATTTGATGACTTTTCTTCATGTTTTTACAAATAGAAACAATCAAAAATTGTGTTTCTAAGGTTTCACACAATACATTTGCCTGCATAAATACATTATAACTAAACTTTAGCATAATACAATTTTCCTAGGCTAGAAGACACGCTTAGTGGATATTGAAGATTCTTAAACTAGATATTCCTTCAATATTTTTCTTGAATCAATCTGACTTTATTATAACAGTAGAAAGAAAAATCAATTACAACATTTAACCGCCTCTTACGACCACCATTTACATATGAAGGAAATGAAACCATATGCAGAAATTTCTAAACAATACTTCCTGCAGTATTGATTCAAGAATTTTCTTCAACCAATTTGAATTTATTAGAACAGTCGAATGATTTTTTCCTGTAACATCTATTTCTTCATCTAAGTATATTTCCCAAAACATACAGTTACAAGTTGAAATTCCATCATACTTCATCTAATGAAGAAAACCCTTCCCTTCCCTTCACACTAGATGCCATGGTATAATACTACATGGGGAGAAGGTCTAGATGTCTGGAATAGAAAATATAACAATTCACACTCTAATATGAAATAGGAAAATAAAAAAATTACCTTTACCATGATTTGACACAATAAAAATACAGATCATCATTTTTGACATTATGACTCTAATCACCTAACTACTGTGCAGGTATGACATGTTCATACATAAGTACATTACAACTTAACTTCAACACAATACAACTTTACTAGTCTATAAGCACAAGCTTACTGGATATTGAAGATCCTTAAATTGACTACTTCAAGAATTTTCTTCAACCAATCTGAGTTATTATAACGAGGGAAAGAAAAAATCTTATAACTTACAACCACCATTTACATAAGCAGGAAATAAAATCATGCATGGCAGAGGGTAGAGCTATTCTATGTACAGAAGCAACACCCAGCGATGAGTGTGGAAAGAAAGTGGCATGCTAAGGAGAATGAAACCACAACTCAGACATAAAATTTCAACTTCAAGCAATCTGACAGATATGCATATCTGCGATTTCCCTACCTCTTTTGAAGGATTTTCATCTCTTGTAAGCCTGTTTGTATATTATTTCTTTGGCCCGCTCTACACCGCTATGCATTCTGCCATGGGCAATACCCTAAGAGTTGGAATCCTCCAAATTTTACCTTAGGTGCGGCTATCTTTTCTTGTGAGGACGTCAATTTCAACACAAGATTACTGCGTATATAAAAAAGCTTAGCACTTGTGCGCACCACCAGTCTTCTTACCATACAAAAAAATGATAAAATCCCAAATAACATTTTACAACCCTTTCAAATGAGAATACTTTCAGCAATGAAAATGGGGAAAAGAGAAGTGATGGTTATTCTTAAACTGTCCACAGTTACATGTTAACTGGTCTGCACGTGCCACCCAATCCTTTGTACTGCATGCAGAAGATATGTTGCAAGCTAAAAGGGTTGGGAAATGACAAAGGTTAATTGGTATAAATTGTTGAAGTTGCAGAAATTTTCTTTAAAGAATCGGGGTTAGTGTTGTTCTTCCTGCAGGTGCTGTTGTTGGGATTCAGGCAGGGTTTTTTTTCTGTCTTATTCTTTGTCAGTCTAGTTGTCTTCCTAGTATGTTTCTTTTTGCTGGGCTTTAATGTTATATCTTATAGTCTTGTTGTCTTCCTAGTATGTTCTAATTTCTTTTATGTAATTTCTTTGTAAATTGTTTCGGTCAAAAATATGGTAAAATTTAATTTAATATAAATATTATTACAAACTATAGTCTAAAATGTTATATCTTATGTAATTTCTTTGTAAAAGGTTTCTGTCAAAAATAGGGTAAAATTCAATTTAATATAAATATCATTACAAACTATGGTATAAAATGCTAGGGACTAATAATAGACTAGTATGAGATAGTTTTTGCATCGATTTATATTTTAATTGTAATGGTTCACTTGAATTTTGTATTAATATAAATAGTTTATTTACTATATTTATTAAATTTAGATGATAGTCTTAAGGGAGAATTTAAAGATGTTCTAATAAATCATTATTTAAATATTATTTTTATTCAAATATATTTAATTATAAAATTTTCTTTCATTTGTCAAAAAAACTTGATAGTTGTCTTATGAATCATTAAAATCGCCTATTGATATTGAGGGAACCTATACTTAAGTTGGAGTAGTATCAAAATAGGTGATCTCTTGAGAAACCCTAATGATTCAACCATCTACGTATCACCTAGATGTAATGCATGCTAAATGGCCATTCTTGCTCATAAGAGCTAAGTTCATGTGAAACATTAATCATTAAATATAGGTCAATGAGTTTGACACAGAAATTTACACAATTGAATCTTGACACATCAACACAAGTTAATAAATTGTAAAAAGGGAAAAAAAAAACCTCCTACTTTCAACAAAATAGCAAATATAGTTGAAGGAGTTAAGGTACTTTTTGATTAGTTCTGAAATATACAAGTAAACATAAATACATTGTGTAAGAAGAGTGATTACTTAAAATATAACAAAAGACTACTTAAATCATACGGCATTCCAAATAATACTTTGACATAAAGAAATATGTTGATAAAGTATAAAAGAATAGTCTTGAATTTTTAGAGTGATGTTGCATATAAAGGATCATCTTCTTCGCTTTTGCAATGATAAAATGTACACTACTTATTTAATTTAAGCTAATTAATCTAATGCAATTGATAAAGCATAATAAACCAAGATTAATTCAAATTTGAACAACAACCAACAAATTAAAATTAAAAATAGTAACAAATTAGACTACTTATCTATACAACCTATGATATATGAACTAGCATACCTTTAGTTTATTAAATCTATGTAAATAAAGTTGAGAGGTATTAAGAAAATTCAATCAGAATTTAAGTCCAAGTGTGTATCAAACCTATTACACTTATAAGATACAAATATGGATATAATATCAGATGAAAACATGGCCAGTTTTGATGACTCCCAATTTAGATACAACATTTATAAAAACAAATATATTCATATACATTTAACACAGTTTAGAGAAGATTTTTATTACTTTAAAGTCACTTAATTGCTACTTAAATAATTATAATTTGATTAACAATTTACAATATACAAAATAGAATAAATCTTTAAAATAGAAAAAAAAAATCATTTGTCTTCATCATTTGATGGAAGTTTCTTTAAATTTAGAAAGATTCAATTTTTTTAAAAACATAATCACCCATTTTAGAGGATATAGATGACATTTAGGCTATATGTAAATTAGGGATTCTAATAATGTAAAGACCAGTCATGAACTTTCATTGGAATCCTCTACCCTTATTTACTATATATTAAATTGCTACTTAAGACTACTTAAATCATACGACACTCCGAATAATACTTTGACATAAAGAAGATTGTTGATAAAGTATGCAAGAATAGTCTTGAATTTTTAGAGTGATGTTGTCTATAAACGATCATCATCTTCCCTTTTGGAATGATAAAATATGTTCTACTTATTGAATTTAAGCTAATTAATCTAATGCAATTGATAAAGCACAATAAACTAAGAATTCAAAGTTGAACATATAACCAAAAAATTCAAATTCAAAAAAAAAAAATACAGTACTTATCGTAAACTTGATCATTTTGTTAAATTTTAATTTGCTTCAATCTTAAAATTATAATTAGTAATACAATCTCTATAATACCCTTAAACTGATATAAAGTAGACACTTTTTATCTCAACAAGTGCCACGTAGTGGCCTACACTTGTTCTATTTAGTTATAATTATATATTAAAATTTAATTTTAATTTTATTATAAATATTTTATATATTTTAATTCATAATTATTTAATAAAAGTAAAATTATTTTAGATTAAAAATTACAAAATTTTTTTTGTATAAAATCTGAAAAATAATATTTAATAAATTATGTTGGTATATATTATAAATTCATTTGTATAATTATAATTGTAAAAATTTAAAAAATAGTTATAAATTATAAATGTAAGGTATAATTTAAATAATAAATAAAGAGTTAGTGAAATACTAAAATTATATAATATAACATCTATGATATAGTACTTTTATATTATATATTATGGAATAATATATATTATATATTAGAAATTGTAATAATTATATATATATATATATATATATATATATATATATATATATTAAAAATATAATATAGTAAATTTTTTAAAATGTATAATACTTATATATAAATAATTGAATTTTTTAATGAAAATAACTTGTTTACATAATTGGGGCTCCATCACGTAAGAAAGGGTTCCTAGATCAGATTCTAAATCTAACATCACAAGAAAATATTGACCCTAATTATGTCAGTGGCATTGAGGCTAGCACAATGCATGATTATGAAGAAGTCCAGAACCTCAAACTTTGCCTTCCATTATGCAGCTTCGACCCTAATATCATTCTCTCTATTGACCAAACGCCATACCAAAGAGGGCAGGATACACCTACACCTAGGAAAAGGGGCAGAAAACCCAAAGCCTTAATGACCAAAGTGGAAATAGATGCAGGAATCCAAACAAATTTAGATGGCAAATTTTTAATCTCCAAAAGAGTGACAAGGAGGTCTAAAGGATCTCCTTGTCAACAATGAAGATCGTGTCATGGAACGTCAGAGGCATAAATGTGTCTGACAAAAGAGTCTGAATTAAGCTAGAGTTGGACTCACTGGGAGCAGAAATAGTACTACTACAAGAGACTAAGCTATCCCAAGAATCATTTGATAAAACAATTAGAAAATGGGCTAAATGGCAGTCCATCCACATGTAAGGCAATGGAGCTTCTGGAGGACTAGCCATGTTATGGGACCCTAAAGTAGTATAGGCTCAGCTAATAAATCAAAATGATCACTCTCAAATTCTGAATATCAAGATCTTTGATTTAATATTTATTTTGATCAACGTCTAAGACCCTACGACAACTATTAACAAACAGAGATTATGGCTGAACCTGACAAACAGTATTCAAGCACAAGCTAACCAAGACATCATTATGGGGGGTGATTTCAATGCTATTCTCAAAGAGTCTAAAAAAAGTGGTGGCATATGTTCCCCTATCAAAACAATTCAAGATTTTTCTCAGTTTGTGGATGATAACAACTTGTTGGACATCGAACCAGTCCATGGATCCTTCACATGGACCAATAAAAGATCTCATTTCTCCCATATAGCTGAAAGACTGGATAGGTTCTTAATATCCCAGGAGTGGAATTTAACAAACTATTCATTTCTATCAGATATTTTGGCCAGGCCAGGATCTAACCACTTTCCAATATCTTTAAATTTTCAAGACTCCTCGGTCAAGCAGCATATCAAGCATCAACCTACATTCAAATTTGAGAAAATGTGGCTTCGTCATCCACACTTCTTTCCTCTAGTTCAACAATGGTGGATAAGTACCCCTAGGTGTGAAGGCTCCAAGATGCACCAATTTATAGCCAAATTAAAACGTATCAAGGCACGCATCAAAAAATGGAATGAGGTAATATTCAAAAACATATTCAAAGAAAAAGAATTTGTACACCAGCAACTGGAAGAAATTCTTGACATAAAAATCACGCAAGGCTTGGACAAAGATAACTTTGAGAAACAAAAACTTCTCCAACAAGAATGGGAAGAACTTTGTATTATGAAAGAAGTATACTAGCGCCAAAAGTCACGAGAACTATGGATTAAAGAGGGGAACAAAAATACAAAATACTTTCATGCTTCAGCTCAACAGAAAAGAGCAGGAAACATAATTTTCTCCATTAACAAAGTAGATGATGGAACAGTCATTTCAAATGCCCAAGGGATTCAACAGGAAGGTATTAGGTTCTTTGAAAATTTACTTGCTCCAGCAAACATCCCAATACCTTCTGATCAGCAACTCCAAGACCTTCTCCAGGGTATTCCAACAATTATAACAGAGGCAGATAATACAACACTCATGGAACCCTTCACAATGTTAGAAATTAGAAAAGTAGTTCTAGCAATACCTCCAGATAAATCCCCTGGGCCAGATGGCTTTACAGCATTATTCTACCAAACGTTTTGGGATGTGATTGGCTGGGAACTCGTCAGAGTGATAGAAGAATCAAGAAGAAATAGAGCAATGTTAAAATATTTCGATACAACAAACATTGCCATTATCCCAAAGGTCAAAGTCCCCAAGACTTTCTCTATTTTCAGACCAGTCTCATTATGCAACACAATTTACAAAATCATCACAAAGGAAATTTATTTGAGAATGCTTCACCTAATTCTAAAGCTAGTTTCCCAAGACCAAGGTGGCTTTGTTCCTGGCAGAGATACTATGGAGGGAGCATTGGTAGCAGATGAGGTTCTACACTCAATCAGCACTTGCAAGTCTTCAAACTTTGTAATTAAGTTAGACATGATGAAAGCCTATGATAAAGTTAGCTGGGCTTTCCTCTTCAAAGTCTTAAAAAAATTTGGCTTTGCTGATTGCTGGTGTAAATGGATCAAAGCATGCATATCTGAGGCTTGGTTCTCTGTGATAATCAATGGGGCTCCAACAGGATTCTTCCCTTCCACGCAAGGAATCTGTCAAGGTGATCCTCTATCCCCAGTTCTTTTTATATTAATGGCAGAAACCTTCAGTAGATATATTAATGTTAAACATGACCTTGATCAGTGGGAGGGAACAAAAATTGGGAATTTCGAGTTAGCGGTAACTCACTCTATTTGTAGATGACACACTGCTATTTGGAGCCTCTAACATCAAGGAAGCAAAACATATCAAATAGTTGTTGGACTTATATACTGCAGTCTCAGGACAGAAAATTAGCACTCAAAAGTCCAAAATTTACTTCTTCAACACTAACCAGATTATCTCAAATAGAATAGAAAATGTCCTGGGGTTCTCAATTGACTTCCTCCCTTCAGTGTACCTTTGTATCCCCTTCTTCATGGGTGCAAATAAAAGTTCATACTAGTTGCCTATAATTTATAGAATCAAGTCAAGAATTGTAGCATGGAAAGCAAAATGGCTTTCTCTAGCAGGGAAAATTCTTCTTATCAAAACAGTGTTGGTAGTGATTCCTAATTATTATCTTTTAGTCCTAAAGGCTTCCTCCTCAGTGATCCAAACAGTTCAAAAGCTTCTCCGTCAATTCCTCTGGAAAGGAAATATGAATGAAGAGAAGAAGATCCCTCTAGTATCCCTGCAAGATATGACACAAGTAAAAGCTCTGGGAGGGGCAGGTATACATCATCTGACTAATCACAACAAAGCATTTGGTGGAAAATTAGTTTGGCATATGTACAACACCCCAGGTAAGAAATGGTGTCAAATTATGTAGAACAAATATCTAGATAATCCTTTTCCATCTAGAATTATCTCTATTAGAGATCCCCCAAAGGGTTCTGCCATATGGGATTTCATGATGGCCTCAAGAGACATTGTCACCAAATATATAACCTGGGAGGTGAACTCGGGAAAGAGAATTAAATTTTGGAGGGATTCTTGGAATGGTTCTTTCCCCCCCCACCCTCTATCAGCTAGGTTCACATGATGTCATGGTAGAATCAGTGGAGGCATGCTGGGGTATTTACCTGATTGATTACATTCTAGCAGTAAGTCTTTACTCTAATAAAATTATTTGGAAAGATCCTATTGAACTTCCTATCTCAACCCTGGATAGAGCCAGGCTAAAAAGTATCCTCCAAGATAGATTAGCCTATCTGACCAAACAAGATGATAGACTATTGTGGGATCCAACTAAGGATGGGTCCTTCAATATTAAAGATGGTTATAAGATGATTCAGCAGCAGTAAACCAATAAAGTTCCTTGCCGAGCCTTTTCTTTTTGCTGGAATCAGGTCTTACTCCCAAATGTGGGATGCTTTGCTTGGATAGCACTAAGAAAGAGAGCTCTAACTAGTGATCATCTATAAAAATTCAATATCTCCCAACCATTTAAATGTTTACTATGTGACCTCGATATTGAAGATGTGGATCACCTTTTCCTAAGATGTTCTTTTGCTCAATAATTTTGGTTACATATTCTCGAGAAACTCAACTACCAAAATCCTCTCCCAAACTCTTTTTGGGATCTCTTTCAAGCATGGCCAGAATTATACCCACAGTCCCTTTTCTCAAGCTTATGGATATGTTCTCTAGCATTATTTGTTTGGGCCTTATGGTGCGAAAGAAACAAAAGGATTTTCCATAAAAATCCTTCATCAATTGAGATAGTGTTGATCAATTTGGAAAATTCCATCTCTGAAGTAGTCAACGCAAGTCACAGCAGAGTTAAATGCAACCCATTTTTAACCACTTGGGATAGCTCCATCAAACGGGTATGGAAGGAAATTCTAGTACCTATAGGCTAGGGGGCATTCGATTCAGCCCAAGCAAACTCAATCTAGGGATACTATATGTTGGTTGCCTCCTAAGCCAAAATATGTTAAAATCAATTTTGATGGTGCATCGAGAGGTAACCCTAGACAATTTGGTATAGGGGCATGCATTAGAAATTACAAGGGTGATGTTCTAGCAATTAAGACTTCCCCAATACCATTAGGAACCAATAACATTGTAGAAGCCCAAGCTCTTCTCTCTGCTCTTATATTGGCAAAAAAATTAGGTTATGAAAACCTTCAGATTGAAGGTGATTCCATGGTCATCATTAATGCTTCTATTAACAGGGAGATTCATAACTAGAAACTTAGATATATCCTTCACCAAATTTGGACTCTTCTAGATACCTTTTCTGACCTCTGCATCTCCCATACTCTATGAGAAGGGAACACTGTGGCTGATTTTTTATCCAATTTAGGTTGTGATGGCCTCATGATAGAAGAGTCAAATCCTCGGGATTTAATTTCTCACAACAAGGAGTTGCAAAGGCTGATCTTACAAGATAGTTAGCTAAAGAAGGAGGATAGGTGAAGATAGTATTATATCATTCCAGCGATTGAATGGGCTTGGACTATGTCGCTATAGCTTGGTTCAGAGAAATTAAAAGGCTAGTGTCATCTATCAATGCTATTCGATCTGCAAGGAGATACGATCTCCTAATCTCTCAATAGGCTCGAGTGAAGGAAAATAGAAGTCAAATTTGCAATGAGTGGGATCAAACAATGATGCCTTTCTAATACTCAGTGATGAGTGCCAGACAATATATTCAACATGAAACAAAGAGATCAAGTAATCACATAAATTCACATCACGTGTGATAGTCTGCAAGGAGCTATGCACAATATTTGGTATTAACTCTTAATATGTGTGTCAGCACGATCGGTATTATGGATTAGCAGTGTATCACATAGATTAACTAAGTGTTAAGAACTTTGCACATACAAAAAAGCTTATCGACAGTCAGAAAATGAATCCCATATGCTTCCTAGCCATGCGGCCTCACAAAATAGACTCTTGAAAATACAAACAAGATGTGATCCTCTAACCTCATGATTCAAGGTACAAAGGAATTATTATAGAGATTGGAGTTTGATCTCACAATAAATTCGTGACATATCTATAACATTGAGCATTGGTCATCGTGGTTTTAGAATATATGCTTCTGTCAGATAGAACACAGAGCGGTTTTCATTCCCACTTTACCAGAATAGAACATAGCCTCAAACCCACCAGATGGCGTTAATTGTAGAAGAGATCCCAAATTGTGACTCATGTGGCCTCCTCCATAAATAAATGTTACCAAGGAACTACCGAATCCACCTAATTCCCAAAGAACCAAAGGCTTACCTTCCAACTCAGGTAGAGGTTTATCTTCTTGATGAAATGTTTATATGTCACACGCCGGTGATTTGGAGAGCTATTCAACAGGTTGTTGGAGAGCACATCCTTGTTCCAAACTCAAAATAGGTGCTATTTCCTTCACAAGTGGTATCAATTTTCCTATTGAATGCTATGGACTTGGTTCAATCTGTAGAATTATTGATGTTAATCGCCCACAAGGTTATCCACCCACGATTTATTAGAGACAACTGTGTATCTTTAGCTATTCAGAAGTATAGTTTGTGGTCTGGACGTGTCCTTGTAGGTGGGTTGTTCTCACATCATCACTTTATTTTCAAACATGAATGCTATATAATATACGAGAGCATTAAGAAATCATTGGAAATGTAAAATTTTTGATTTGTCTATAATACATTGCAGATTGTGGCTAGGGTTTTGGGTAAAGAACAAGAAACAGACATTAAAAAGATGGTTTCAGCCATGATAGACATCTTAGGATCTCTGAATGTTTCATTGTGCACCCTTAAGCAGGCACAACAACATGGGGTAATAATAGGGGACCCTGATCTACCCCCCATTGTCCTGGATCTCAACCTACCAGTGGAAATGGGGAATAGACCAAACACAGGATACTTAGTTTAGGGTGTGATTCAAAGGCAAAGGAATGACGAGCTGGATGGATGGGTCAACAGAGTCTACATTGCTCATCCTGTTGGGTGGGGAAATGCATGGAAAAACCAAGGTGCTATACAACTTGCAGAATACGATTACATGGAAGAATAGTGTGATCGATTAGTGCTGAGTATTTTGATCCATTAAATTGGTTTTTTGTGGTCGGCTGGATAATACCCAAAACTTATCAGAATACCTACAAAATTTTGTTGGCCCCCAATTTTTAGTACCTGAAGCAAGGGCAGAATTAGTATCTAAAGCAAGGACAAAAAGACGGTGTCATGACAGAATACAATCTTAGGACTTCAATTTTCAAAATGTAACTAAGTGAATTTGGGTACTACGCCCTACTCTTCCTCTTCTTTTTTGGCTTTTGTCTAGATACTCTACCTCTATTTTTTGGTTTGTTTATAGAGGCTTTAATGTAAATGTTTATTTAGTATTGTAATGGGTGATGATGTTGGATTTTCTTGCTGATTCTTTCCCAGCTGAACCTTCGAGTCAGTTTATAATATATAATATATTTGGTGGCTTGCCCACCTTTGCTTAGAAAAAAATAAAAATTGTTTACATAATAAAATATAAAAGTTAAAATATAGTATCTCATAAATATACTATATTGTAAATTAAAAGACCAATTTCAATATAAATTAAATGATATATAAATTATATATTATGAAACTATGGTTAAAAACTATCCAAATTTTTTTTTTTGGGAAGCCTCTGAAAAAAAGGGTCCTATAAGACCAAATCAATTGAACCAATCATAATTCAAAAAAGTGATTTATAGAATATATTTAATTCATAATTAAATATTAAAACTTTACAAATAGTTGAACAAGAAAAAATAGTGATTTATGATTGGTTCATTGATGTAAAACTAATTTAGTATTCGTGCACAACCGAATGCAATAGTATATTGCCTACGACAAGTACAATAATAATATTACAAGATCTATTAGTAATATAATCTTGTTAACCAAATAACTTTATATTGTAGACAAAAGATGAAAAATCAGATAAGATAATAAATGGTAACAATATTATCTTCCTAACTGATTTTCTCCAAATTTTCTAAACAGGTGAAATATCTTCTACTTTTTATCTCTACAATAACATTATAAGATAAGATAGCTAACAAAATAATATTTTTAACCAAAAAAACCTTTGGATTTTAAGAAAAAGATAATGGAATTGTTTTACGACATTAAGCATTCATTTAAATTTTAAAAAGTATCCCTTAGAATAGTAGGTAGGGCGATGAATAAGTGATGTCGGTACACTAAAGAAATTTGAAAGGGGATATTAGAATGTATTATTTTGTGATGAAATGATGAATTTTTTAGATATTGAATATAATTTTTTGTTTTGTTTTTATAATTGAAATGCTGAATTGTTGCAACTTTTAATATTGTTTGATGATGATTTTATTTATAAAATTTAAATTGCATATTAATTTGTTATGGTGATGAATTTAGTACGAGACTGAGCAAAAAACCTAGAATGTATAATGATTTATTTTTAAAATTGAAATATATATTAGAGTTGTTCGTAATGAAAAATATTTTATGTTTGAATTGTATATTTTCAATATAGGAAATAACAATTTGAAATTATATTTATAATTTTGTAATATTTGTTTTTTTATTATTATTATTTTATTTTTTTTAAATGTTAAGATTGTAATGGGCAAGCCATATAAGCCTCAATATAGTTTTGGACTGTTGGTGTTGTTGTTGCTAATATTGGTAGATGTTGCAAGTTTCTTTGATTTACTTTTAAAGACACAAATTGTCTACTACAAATTGAGAGTGGCATCTTTTGCAAAAGGTGGCATGTTTCTTGGGCACCAATATCCCGGTCTACAAAGTTTTCAAGAAGCATTCTTTGAAGAGCAATTGGTGCACGCATACCAGAGTTAAATCTTCTAGAATTTTGAGACAACATACCATGGTATGTTTCATATTTATTTTCTTCTTTAGCTGCATTTTTGGCTATGTATTTGATGATTGCGTCAATTGATAGGATAGGTTGGCGATCTACATGTGCCCTCCAAATTGAAACAATTTGGCTGTTGTGCAAGTTTAGGCAGTCATCATTAAGAGTAGCAGTGTGTTGTGGTTGTCCAAGGGTAGTATTAGTTAAGCTTGAAATTGCTTGAGTGTGCCATGGTGCTTTGTAACGAAAAACAATAGAAGTACCTTTTTTTCTGAGACATGTTTGAAGGTTGTATTTTGTGTGGTGCTGAACACGATTCAATAATTTTGTGTAATCATTGGAAGGATCAGTTTTAAGAATCATGTTTGTATCCATTAGACAAGGATCATCAAGAATGGTTCGATGGGTGGGTTGGCTTCTGATTTGGATGCTTCATGGATGCCAGGCAGTTACATATTTGTCTATGTAATCTAGTGCATTTTGTACTGATAGTTCATTATCCCATTGTAATTTTTCAATGTTTGGTGCATGTTGTAACCAGTTTAAACCATGGATATGTGGAGAGCCTCTGTGTTGCCACTCATACTTGAAAGGAAAAAGATTTATTAAAAATATAAGGGCATATTTCTTTTTTATAAAAAAAGTGGGATTAATAGTTGTACCTCTACCAATGGTCAGTTGCACCAAGAATTTTTTCTAAGACCTCTTCGTGGAATGTTGTAAATCTATGGTGCATGTAGATGACACTTAGGTGTGGATTCTTCATGATATTTTGGATCTGCCATTTAGTAGCCATTGTAGGATTTGTAGGGCTGGTGGATGACATAGCCTTATTCAAGTCGGGCCATTTGGTATCTGTTGCACTGAGTGTAAAGAACAGTGTTGAGAAACCTATTTGAACAACCATGTCTATGAGTTCTGCTTGATGTTGGTTCCAGAAGAGGTGAGTGCCACAAACTATTGAGCTGAATTGTATGAGTTGATCTGCTATTTTTTCATATAAGAAATCCTTTAATCATTTTTGTAGGTCTGAAATTGATACAGGTAAAGATCCATCTAGTTGTTTGTGGATGAATACTGCTATTATTGCTTGGCTCCGGTGCTGCATGAGTATATTGACTATAAAGTACTAGAAGCATGGGTGTTGACCAAACCTATTATCGTGGTAACATAGAAGGTGGAGAGCATACTTGTGTAGCTTGACTTCTTTCATACATTGTTGTTTGAATGTTGTCATTCCTGTTGGGAACAATTCAGGGAATGCCATTACAAACAATCCTTTAGTAGTGTATTCATTGACGAGGGATGCAGAAATGGGTGGCCATGGTATGATTGGTGTTGGGCATCCTCCTCCTAATTGTAGAAAATAGCATAATTATGCTATTTCTCTATGTTGAGGAGGTTGATTATGTATAAAAGAGCTACTTATTTAAAAACTTTCTTGAAATGGTTCATCCTCTGCATCTTCTGTTTGAATGGAGTCTCCATTAAGTGGATTAGTAGCTTGCATTGTTGAGAAAAGTAGGTTTGAAATGTCAGTGGGGTGAAGGGGTAATGATGCCAAGGATGAGTCATCTAATTTGACATCTTTGTAGTAGGGATCATTGTATATTTTATATTGAAATTCTTCATAGACACAACTTCTAGTAACATAGAATTTTTTTTTTTTTATTCCCAATGCTTGCTTTGTTCACAATGATTATGTCCAAGGCATCTATACGCCCAGGTAAGAAGCATGCAATTGAAGAAAAATCTTGAGGGAAACAAATAGTGTGGCCACTGTATTTGAGTTGTCCACCTCTTGCATAAGTAACTTGAAGGATAGTGCTAACTCTTTCAATCAACATCTCCTCAATTTGAGTTAGTATTTGCAAAGATTGTGGTTGTTCACCAGGGTCCATATTGTGCCATTTTGAGAACCTACGACCATGTTTTTTCTGATGTGCATCTATAGCAAGTGAATATTCTATTTGATTGTTTTATTTTGATGCCTAGATATTTTTCCATGCAAATTAAGCATGTTTGGCTATTGGAAAGGGCATCAAGCTTTTAATGGAAATTCTTTCTAGCTGTTTAATATTTTTGACAAAAAGGTTGACAAGTGATTTGTTCAACTGGGTTAATCTAGTTTATGTGTTGTATTTGAGGGTCAACTATTTGGTGCTAGGATAAGATAGGAGAAGGACATAGATTGGATGTGGATGTTGTACGTACATTGTTATGGGAAGCCTCTTTTTTTTTGTTAATAATTGTTTTTTTGGCATGGTATCACACACGTTGCATTTCATTTCGGTGAACACATTTTTATTTTGTATTATCATTTTGTAGATCCATAATTAGGTATGTTGTGCTCCAAATAAATCTGAGATAGTTAGAAAGAATGAGGTTGCAATTATATACATATAAATATTTGTAAAAGTTTGTAGATTGAAAAATGGGTAAATTTACAATTCAAAATGTTTGTTTGAGTTATGTCTTGAATTGTAAATGAAAATATATTCAAGAAGTTTAGTAAAAACTTGTAAGTAATAGTATATTATATTAGAATTCACATAGCTTTTAATATGACATGCATAACATATAAAACTATTTTTATTTTGTTGAAAAATTTCAAACAAAATGCCTTTATATTCTTCATATTTGGAAGCTTACAACTTTGTTTTTCTTATTTTAAGCTGTATGGTACAAATTTTATAATGAGAATTTTGAATTATGGAAGTTGTGTCCAAGAATTGCAAAGACGGTTTGGAGTTAAACTACATACATTTGGACTTACTTCATTTTGTAAATAAAGAATGTATACATTATGAGATAAAATGTAGAGTTAGGAAAAGTTTAAAGTTGCTAAAATGTTGGTGTTTTCTTTTCACAAATATGTGCATTCATCATACACAAGTATGTTAAATAAGAGAAATAATAATTAAGCAAAATTAGGTGGAACCATTGGATTAAAGCTTTGAAGCTTACTTTTTGTAGTACTAAAAACAAGATACATAATTGTAGGAGCTTAAAAGTCCTACAATTTGTTTTGTTCCATTGTACCAAAATGAGATATTAGATCTCAATAGTTACATAGATATAATTTTTTTTTTTTTTGAAACATACGTGGAGATGGTAAATACATCATACTGAAGGATATATATTATGTGAGCATAAAAATGTTGAAAGGAAGTGGGGAGGCATAATTTTATGTAAGCTTTAAGGAAAGAATCACTATGCTTTGTGTTTCTTGGCCTGCAAAAAGAGATTTTGTTTTATGTTGAGGTCAAAAAAATATTTACATTCAATAATATTGTCTAGGATGTGTTTAGCTACAGTAGGCTCCGCCAGGAGAAGTTGAAAATCTTCTGCAGGTACACCCAACAAGGTATTTGTTGGGCCTTCAAACATGGTAACGTTGTGAAGTTCACTTGTTCCATCTTGCAAGTCCATCTTAAGCATGTAGTTGTAGTTGTTTGCGAGCACATTAGTACAACATTTTGGGCAATGGAATTTTCTAGAAGAACTTTAAATAGTTTTTTTCTTACATTTTTTGTTGTCCACTAATTGTGGACAAGAAAGGTAATAGAAGTTGTCAAGGTGGAGTTGTGTTATTTTTGCCCTAACACATACAATATTTATTGAGTTGAAGTTTCTTGTGGTAATTGATGAGATTGTTATTGGATTTATAAACTTTGGCGGTGGGAGTTGGCCTTTTGATAGAGACACAAAGGATTAGTCTATTCCTACAGTCGTATACCAATTTTTTAATGTAGTAGCTTCATCCAAGTTAGGATTGATTAAAATTGTGGTTGAAAATGTTGTATCAAGTGATTTTCTATTCCACAAGAGTAAACGAGCAGACTTTATTAGAAGAACAATGTTTGTTGGGTGAATGAACATTTCTAGGATTTGTTTACCTTCATTTTCACAATGATGGCCCCATACTGTGATATCTATAGAGAAGCCTGACATATCTCTTATTGTAGCAGTACACTTTTTTTTTTTTGTCTCAGTTGCATTTTTTTTGGATGGTTGATGGAGGAGAGATGGATATAAGTATGCAAATGACATCTACTAGTGAATCTACAGGAAATGTGTCTAGACTATATATAGTCTTTATATGGTAGTTATGTTTGGGTATGGTAGATTCTATGCATTTGGTAGGAGTGATTTTGATGAGTTGTGAAGGATTATTTTGCAAGGGTTTGTGGAGCTACTATATCTAGTGTTGGTAACTTTAATTCAACCATTATAAATTAGGTAAAGACTATCTGATTGAATAACATTGTCGAACTCATCAACAAGCTCATTGAAACAAGTTATATGTATTCTAGAGCCTTCTTTGTCTATGAAATCAAAGCCAAAAACTTTCCCATTATTGGAAACATTTCTAAAGATATGTCTACAGGGGAAGTAGTTGTGGGTGGAGAAGAGCCTAAACTATTTCTATGACTAGATGATGCTGCATAGTTAGTATCTTGTAGCAGTGGAACTGGAGATCGAACAATTGTTGCTTTATTTGTAATAATATCCAAGTCATCAATTAGAATGGCCCTGCAAGTAGACAGAGTAATTATTTAGTAAGGAAATGTAAGTGGGAATTGAAGAGTAATAATATGAAATAGGGAAAGGATGGACATACGTGAAATTGTGGAGAGACTTGTAGGAATATTTTTTGAGCTAGATAACATACCCTTTAACTAAATCTTCTTTGGCTACAAGCGTGTTAAGCTACTTAGGAAGCAGGGAAGACTGTGTGTGAGAACCATCTGAGAGTTGTAGTCGGTATTTGGTATTTGTTGGATGATGTTGTTGAATGCAGTGTATTAACGTTACTTATAAACTTGGGTCAATAACAGGTGCTCCCTCTAGTAGTTTTGAAAGCAATCCTTTAGTTAACATTTACATTGTTCACTTGGAAAGATGAGGGAACTTAGTGGCCTGCAAGTAAATTGCAATATGCTAGTTTAGTTTAGTCTTGTTTTTTTAATCAAGTGCATATAAGCTAGTTTTTGAAGTTCAAGGAACTCAATTTGTGAAGGTATATAATAAAGCCAATATAGTACAATAGCATATTTTCATAGCCTATATAATGTGGGAAAATATGTAACTTTGTATTGAAATTTCCTAGCACTCTCTCTAAATATGGTCTAAATTTTTTTAACTGATGTTCATATAAAATTTATTTATTTTTTCCTTAAATGTATATGTTAAAAATTGTTCTAATTGTCTATTTCTATTGCACTACCCACTTTGAGATTGTGAAAATATATGTATAGTTGACAACTTAAAACATCAACATAAAGAGTAAATAAAAATATCAAAGGAAGTATTAAAATATTTAAGAACCTATTAAATTTTTTTTATTTTATTTTAATAGAATTAAATTGATAGTAAGAAATGAACACAAAAAACATATTAGATGATTATAAGATACAAAGTATAGTTTAATATTTGAGCATATGATAAGTAGATTAATATTTCAGATTATAAACAATGTATTGGAAAATAAAGAATAGTAAATATAATAGAGTATATTGTATTGTAAATTCATATTTGCAACCCTATAACAAATGGGTTTAAATAATATAAGAAAAGCCCTAAAGATTTAAAAGCTTCTAAAGTAGATTGTCCAAATTTTAGGAAAGACAAATATAGACGTTCAATTTAGTACTATTGTGCATAACTAATTGAATATAAATAGAGTCTTTATTTCTTTAATTGGTTGTGTAAAGAGATCCAATTGGTTAATTATTGGTTATTTATGTGGATAGGGTAATTATAGTTTAAGAACCTATTAAAATATCAATGGAATAATTAAGATATTTAAGAACCTATTAAAAAATCTTTTTATTTTATTTTAATAGAATTATATTTATAATAAAAAATGAACACACAAAACATATAATATGATAATAAGAATTAAAATATAGTTTAAGGTTTGAACATATATTTATGTACATGATTTTTTAAATTAGTCAAATATTTGCATTCAAAATTTAAAGTTACAATTCTAAATTTTGTTTTGTTTGTAGACATTCAGTTTTACATATTTTGTTGTTCTTTTTTTTTTATTAATTTATATTTCTTTTATTTTGATTTTTTTATGGTTAATATATTTTTCTACTAAGATATATTAACTTTCTTTTCTATTTTTGTAATCTTATATATCTTTGAATTACTAAATTACACAAATTATTAGTAATTTCACTATATAAAATAATATTATAATATTTAATGGTAACTTTATTGACATGTAATTTTTTTTATATTAACTTAATCACTTTTTAGATGTTATTATTACTACGTACATTTCTATTAGTATGTCAGTAATTTGATAGCATCAAACTTTAACTCTACTCTAATATATTTAACTCTTAATATATAATCTTATAACATCAAACTTTCACTATAAAAATAAGAGTTTAATAATTCTTATCCTCATAACGACAAAGATTACATTTTTAAGCTTTAATAAACTATAAACCTTTTTTTCAAAAAAAGAAACCTATTTAGAAATATACAATAATTTATATTCCAATACAAAAAGGTAATGTGAGTTTGTAATTTGTTGAGTTAGTTAATGCAAACATTATTTATACATACTTGTAGATTTCAAATTTATATATTATAAATAATTAGATGGTTTATAAAATGATGTATGAATATATATCACAAATACTAATACAATTACAATCTCTATTATAATTATTGTATCATTTATGGTTAAACATAATAGAAGTTAATTTAATTGATATATAATGATAGAGTTGGCAACATTTTATTTATATTTTAGTACAAAAGGTAGTGTTCATCGAAAGACACGTTATTTATTGTATTCAAACGTTGCAGTCATATTTATAGAAAGATTACAAAGCACCAAAATAGATGTCTCTCTCATTATAGCTAGAAAACTAAATAGATAGGTGCAGGTGAAGTACAAAAGGTAGTGCTTATCGAAAGACACTTTATTTGTTGTATTCAAATGTTACAGACATATTTATAGAGAGGTTACAAAGTACCAAAATAGAAGCCTCTCTCATTATAGCTAGAAAACTAAATAGATAGGTGTAGGAGAGTGAGGTGTTGAGAAAGGGAAAATATGGCTACATATAATTCAGATACATGTCATATGAAAAGATTATGGACTGAGACAATTCAATCTTATAATGTTGGTCATAATAGATCTCTTTTAGAAAGGTACAAAGCCCCTCTAATTTAGTGGAGCTAGCTTGGAATGCTGACACTATTGATTGTATTTTTTTGACATCCATTTGTTTTACAAGAGTTGTATTTGGGCATACAAGTTTGAACTTTTGCACTATGTCATGGCAACTGGCCAAAATTATTGATGCGAGACGTTCGACATCAGTTTCTAGACAACCTGACATGTTCATGGAGGAGCATGTTTCTGGTTCTTTATTTGACACTTGTGCTAACTTTATAGGGCTTTGAAGGCTTGTTGTTGTATCCCCACTAGAAATGTGTATGATTTCATAACTATCTTTATGCGATGCCATTTCCTGGTAGAATGTAATAATAAGAATGTACAAGTAGCAAGTTAAGTTAAGTTTTCCGCTAGTATGTGATCTAACAATTAAATATCATGTTGATGGTTACTTCGTAATAGATAACTTTAGTTCTAACATCGATTATACAAACTTTTTGTAATAATTTTAAATACTTGTAAATTTCAATGGTGTATGTATCTACATTAATTGAGAATATGAACATTTTGTAATTGTGTAAAATCCTTGATTTAAAAGAACATAGTGGAGGTGAAAAGTACATGTTTTACAAGAGGTCTCGAAGTCAAGAAGCGCTTTAATTAGCTAGAGTATGACAAGTTGGTGACAACTTCCTGAAAACAAATTTCCAAGAATATTTTAGGTTTAGATCTTATGATTTCATTTACAACTTTCCAATTTGTTTAGATCTTATGATTTCATTTACAACTTTCCAATTTAATTGGTAGACCCAAAACTGCCTACAAAGTAAAATTTTAAATATATTTGTAAAAAGAAAAAATGTACAATTATTAAATAAGTTATAAGATTTTAAATTCAACCTTATAGCTTTTTCCTAAACTACCATCTATCACAATGATGTTCTATTAAAATATCTATGTACATATATTTTAATAACTTTCTGAATTTGTAAATACTGAACAACGATTAGAATAATATCACATATTTAATAGAATTCTAAGATTATATAATGGAATTGGAATAGTCTACATTTATTTTCTACAATAGTTTATAATTTAAAAATATAAATATAATTTTAAATTTTTTTAAAAATATGATAGGTTTAGTTAGGAACGTTTTAGATCTAAATGTTTTCAAAATTTAATTACATTAAAATATATCAATCAAAATTTGGAAGATATGATAATCTATTGTATGAGATAAAAATGAAGATTAATTAGTAATTATAATATGATTATTAAAATCTTCAAATAGAATACGACGCATATTTGGGGCAAACTATTTAAAGATGTCGTTATTACTGTGCTGGCGTAGTTTAACAGCTCGCAGCGGTAGGCGACGAAGGATATCGACATCATTTCAAGGCTGAATGTGATGAGAAATCAGCGTTATTCATTTGAAAATCACAACCTGAATTTGACCATTGATGGTCCAAATCAAAGAGAAATGCTATCGTTGCGCCAACTGCAAAACACTGCTATATCAGACAGAAACTCTATTGTAGCGCCAAAAACTAATAATGTTTTGCTTAATTTTGTAGCTATATTCATGGAATTAAACTACTACCTATGGTGTATTCCATATATGCATTGGAGATAGAGGCTTCATGGGAAACAAGAATTGCCTGCGGTTTGATGTGTGCTTATTCCATGGGTTTCTTTACTATAGAAGATTGTTCTAATTTCACACTCTTAAAGTATTGAACTGCAAATTAATACATACAGAATAATAGTATCTGCAAATTAATATATACAAAATAATAGTGTATCCAATTAAAAAATATCTATAATATGTTATTAAACCATAACATTTAAATAAAACGTCTCTGCTCTGCCCTCGACAGAACATTTGACCTCCAATTATTTTAAGAAAACTAAATATGCTGCTGCCTGGGTTCTTCCTCTCTTGAACCGGTTCACCGCATTTTCTCTGTCTGATCCTCCTTCGGTTCTGAACACAGACACCCTAGATCTCCAGCGCAGGCATTTCTGGAAGACAAAATTATGGAACGACGGGAATAACAAATCACATATTCGATCCTCCTTTTCATTATAAGAAACGCTCTTCGGCTGTCTCAAATTCGAATCAGACACCGTCCTCCGATCTTGATTGGATTATTGTCTCAAGAAAGAGAGGTTGCTCGGGCTCTAAACATGCGGAATTTCCCTTACGCGCTCCCGGTTCTACAACGACTACAGCGTATATCCCTCACCGTAAAAACAAGCTTTTCTACGGTGGCAATTCCAACAAAAATGCAGTTACCAATTTTCACAAAGGTAACTATTGCAGTAAGTTTCCTAATCAAGGCCCTCCGATTGCCCTCGGTCGGGGCTTGCCAAAAAATCATCAAATCAGGAAAATTAATTATTGTGGATTAAATTCTGGCAAATCGAATAATACCCCAATGCTTGGCAAAACTCGGATAGAGGCATACAAATATGGTAAACACACGAATAATGCAAAGATCTGTATAATCAACAATTCTACAACTGAATGCCGATGGCAGGAATGTCAAGATTTTGGCATTTTTGCAATCTGGAACGGACCAAGCAATAACAGATCTCATGTGGGAGATTGGCTGAAATCATTTGGTTGGGGCCAGGTAAGTATCCTATTCTATCACCGCACCTAGTTTATATTCATTGTAAAAATAAGTTAGGGAAAAATGAATTACTTTCTGCTCAATTCTGTTTCTTTAGAGGACACCCGGTTAACTTTATCCCTTGGAGACCTAATTTTAATGAAGAACAAGCTAGGAAATTGAACCTCCGTATATGGTTGTCCTTAAAAAACCTACCTATCCAAATTCTACATTCCCAAATCATAGAAAAAATTGGGGCTGCCCTTGGAGGTTTTTTAGGAATGGATTTGGATCATAATAACAAGAAGAAAGTCCGGCTTTTGGTTAGACTTAAAAATAGCTTTGATGTTGAGGATGGTATTAGAATCATTACTAATAGATCTTTACATGACATTGAATTCTCGCAATTTAATGGCTGCACTAAAAACATCTCCTTAATTAACAAAGGTATGCAAATAGATGGACACGGTTCCACATATACACCAGCCCACGAAAACACCAAATTAGATAATATGTTTGCTAATCTAATGTGATCAGTAGATAAGAAGGATTTAAATTCAAATCACAACCATAATTATGATCCCGATCCTTCCCTTCCTTCTCCACGACACATAGCCCCTACATCCAGCTCGGAAGATATGGAAGAGAGCGAAATTTTTGAAAACCCAAGTAATCAGCTACATGTTTATGTGACTTCTCCTGATATGGTTATGCGGAAGGTGGCTGGGCTACACCAAGATGAAAAAATTAAGGAATTAGGCATAACTGCATTAATAGTAGAAGATCAAATAAATGCTCAACATTGCAAACAATGTATTACCAATAATATATGCCTTAAGGATATTAAAGAGAATTTAGAAACACATGGGCAACTCATTAATGAATTAACCAAGATACATGATGAAATTAGTAATCAAATCATAGTTTGAGAAGAAGCACACACTAATTTCCTAGATAAAATATCATCATCCGTTAACCCAGCTACCAATTGTACAAAATCTTCTTCTCTGATTAGTCTTTCTCCTGCTGCCTTCTCTGTTCAGCATCCAGTTCAAAGCCCCCTCTCAACTTGGTTTATCCAAACTCTAGTACATCCCCTCTACCTAACCGAAATACTCACCCCCTGTCAAGCTTCCCATAGAGAATATAATTGGCAATAGGGTTATTCATTCTAATCATGAATTGATTTTGGATCGGGTGGAAGGCACTCCCATAACAAAGTCAAACATCCATATTATTGAACTCACTCTCCCTCCCATAACAAAGGCAAATGCCCCTCTTATTTGAAAGGAAACTAAGTGTGCGGAAAAAGGTTCCCTACGCTAAACTCCCGAGAAGAGGATCGTGCAAATTCAGATTTAACCCTTAGCAATTGCATAATGATAATACAATAACATGCATAAATAGAAAATTGAGAATAACACAATGATTTATCCTGGGGAAAACCTTTCGGTAAAAAACCCAGCACTCCAAAACCTACACAATGTATTAATAAAAACTAATACTGTTTACAATACACTTGCAATGCAAGGTCTTTCAGGAGATAATCAACACTTGAAGACAAATTTGGCAGCATAAAAATGTTCCAAAATACACTAACTTCTCTTAGATTTGCAACCCTAAAAAATGCTTATATCATGCGCTTCACTTTTTAGGGCAACTTCCAAAAGTAGTCGTATTAGGGTTTTACCATTCTCTAAGAAAATAGGAACCCTGAACACCATGATTGCAGAAGAGTGTGCAGTACTCAACTGATTAGTTGCCACATGTCTTGCATGTCTTAACCCGTCATCGAAACTTCCACAATTAGCTCTTACAAATATTAATGACCATCATAGGAATCCGTCATAACCGTTTCAATCATGATTACCATACACATTGTCCAAAGTACCGACATTTGGAAAATATCAAATGTAAGGAAATATACAAGGTTGAGACACCTTATTCCTAACATTCTCCCACTTGTTGAACACCTTGTAAGAGCCAAAGGAAATAATAGGATTTAATTACTATAGGCCGAGAGGCCCATAGAATCTAAACACCATCTGAACTTCTCTATGCCCATAGGTTTTATCAATGCATCTACAACATTCTTTACTATATCTACCTTCTCCAAACTTATCTTTCCATCCTCTACCATATCTCTCACAAAGTGAAACCACACATCAATGTGCTTGGTTCTAGCATGGAAAGTTGGATTCTTCACAAGGCAAATAACACTCTGACTATCGCAACAAATTGTAATCTGTCATGCATCAACACCAACATTCGAACATAGTATCTTAAGCCAAATGACTTCCTTGCAAGCATGAGTAGCTGCCATGTACTCTACTTCTGTCGTGGACAAAGAAACCACAGGTTGTCGCTTACTCATCCAACTGATAGCACCACCAAACATAGTGAACACATAGGCACTGGTGGATCTCCTGCTGTCAATGTTACCTGCCCAATCTAAATCCACAAACCCACAAATACAAACTGAATGCGGAGCTCCAGAAGAGTTTCCATGATAGCATATGGAATACTTTGATATACCCTTCAAATATCTGAACACTCTCTTAACTGCATCCCAATGTACCCATCCAGGTTTAGCCATAAACTGACTCGGGACTCCCACTGCTTCGGCAATGTCTAGTCTAGTACAGACCATAGCATACATATGGCTGCCAATTGCACTCACATAAGGTACTTTTCTCATGTCCTCCACCTCACTAGGAGATTTTGGAAAATTATCCACAGATAACTTTGTTCCCATAGAAATAGGAACACACAATGTTCTGCAATCTTTCATGCTAAACCTGTCCAATACACACTTCACATACTTACTCTGACTCAACCAAAGTTTTCTGTTAGACCTATCTCTTCTAATTTCCATACCCAGAATATGCCTGGCGGCCCCTAGATCTTTCATCTCAAACTGTGCTGACAACTGAGACTTCAAATCAGAAATCATACCCATACCCTTCCCAATCAACAACATATCATCAACATATAATGTAATAATAAGAAGGCGAGCATTGTCAACTTTGAAATAAACACAATGATCTAATTTTGATCTCAGAAAACCAATTGACAACACAAAGGCATCAAATTTAAGGTACCACATCCTAGGAGATTGTTTCAAACCATACAGAGACTTCTTTAGTCTGCAAAACAAAGACTATTTACCTTTCTGAATATAGTGCTCAGGTTGTGACATATAGATCTCTTCCTCCAAATCACCATGAAGGAAAGTTGTCTTCACATCCATCTGTTCTACCTCTAAATCATATGATGCTACTAGAGATAACATAAATCTTATGGATGTAAAATTTGAAACAAGAGAGAATATTTCACCATAATCAATCCCCTCCACCTGTGAATACCCCTTTGCAACCAATCTGGTTTTGTACCTCTCAACACTGTCATCTGCACATAATTTCTTCTTAAACACCCATTTGCTTCCAATAGGTTTCTGTCCTTTAGGAAAAGGTACTAGGTCCCAAGTTTTGTTCTTCTCCAATGAAGCCATCTCATCATCCATGGCCTCAATCTAGGAACCTACATCTTCCATACCTATAGCCTCTTTCACAGATCTAGGCTCATCAGTGTTTG
>MU224754.1:4321982-4356509 GCA_018584345.1 Thuja plicata
GATAACAAATAATATCTACTTTCTAACTACTAAAGAATAATATAAATCTCAAATGGAGAGGGAATTTTCATTGTCAACGGCACAGATGATTTGAATGGCAGTCACTGCCTTTTTAGCCAATAGCAACCGTAGATCTCTAAATAGAGGCTGGGGCTTTCCAAAATGGAAACGCCTACGGCGTAAATACCATACCATATATGCCTAACATCTTGGTTTATGTGCAACATCTATTACATTAAATAAATGAACCCATCTGTTACATTGAATAAATGTACCCTTTTTACTTGTCATTTTCCATTTTTTTTTCCTTATTGCAGGTTTCTCAAGTAGGGGAAAAATAAATTTTTTTATTTAAAAAGATTAGGTTTAGAAAAACAAATTTCTTTAATAAACATAAGTATTTGTTCAACAATTTTTTTATTTGAAAATTTTACCCACCATAACATTTTGTTGAATTTTGTAGATATAAGATAATAAATTTTTTTAATAATTATAATATTATAAAAATAATATGAAAAAATTATCAAATTATATTATAATTTTATCATTAATAACTACTGTATATATAAATCTACAATATTAATAATATATATAATTTATGCATTATATTATATTTTAAAACACACACACACACACACACAACTAATTAATATTTTAATGTATACACAATATGCATTTTAAATTTTAATATAGTTTTATCATATTATATTTTAATTTTATCCTTGATAACTTCAATATTAATATATTAATAACTATTAATATATATTATATTATAAATCAAGATATCTATTAATTTTTTTCTCAGTAATAAGGTTTTAGATTTTTATTAATGACCTGGGAAAAGTACCTAGCCCAGATTAGGGATGGCTATAAAAGGGAAACCAACTCCCCAAATGAAAGCATGCACCATGAAGACCCATTAATAGATCTCGAACAAAAGATAGATAACATTTAAGATTTACTCTTAGCACCTCCCCTCATGTGAGAGCATAGGGTCATATCAAAGGAAGTATTTGTTTTCTTGATCCTTTTGCACTTCATTGTTATCCAACCCTCTTCCACCCTGGCTGCCTCTTCCTGCCATTCCAATGAATTACATTCATACATCCTCTCCTCATTCACTTTCCTTTCATCTTGCCGAGTTGGATTCTCAGTAGATATAGCACCCTCTCTCTCTCTCTCTCTCTCTCTCTCTCTNCGCCCCCTCTCTCTCTCTCTCTCTCTCTCTCTCTCTCTCTCTCTCTCTCTCTCTCTCTCAGTGTAGCAATAGCTCTTTTAACCTTCGATACCCTAACACAACCGAAAGAGCTAGCCTTAACACTCTTCAAATTTGGTTGTGCAATCTGATTCACCTCGTCCTATGATTGTTGCAACAATACCCCGCTTACTACCTGAGAAAAACTCTTCTTTCATTCACCCTTCTTCTCAACCATATAATGAAGGTGGGAAACATCCTTCCACCAAGAGCTCTTCTTCACCTGCTTCTATTTAGCACATTGGGCTTCCATATGCCCTGTCTGAAAATACTTCCTACACCTAAAGGGCATCCCTTCATAATTTAAAGGCTGCACCCAAAAACCTTTCAAGGTTTTGAGCATGATTTCTGTAGGAAGCCCATCATTCATATTCATCTCCACTAAAATACAGGCATAGGTAGAATGCAAGAGATTTGAATACTCTACATCTACCATTAAAAAAACTCCCTAAAGAATTTCCAATAACTTCTAAACATGAATCAAACCAAAAGTGTAATGACAAATTTGGAAGTCTTACCTGTTAATGTTTGTAGCTTCGGTTAGATTATTCTAACCTAAGCATTTGTTATATCTCCTTCTTTAGATAAAATGATAATTATACAAACTATATACATTATCATTAAACATTTGATGATCTTGTTAAGATTCATTCAATAGTTATCATTACTTGATCACTATGATAGCTATCAAAATTATGATTATTGATAACTAATATGAGTAACAGTAATATTAATGATATAGTTAATAAAGTTGATAACAATATCGACTTATCATTATTATCAAAACTTGATTATGTTATCGACCAAATCACAAGATGATATTGTTATCAACATTATTATAAGTTGATAACTATATCAACTTAAAGATAATCATTGAGTTGATAATAGTAGATCGATTATGGTATCGATCAAAACATGATATTGCATTATATCAATTATGGTATTGACTATGAATCTAAATTATGATATTGATTATTCATTATTGATAATGATAATCATACTTAATCGATCCTCAAATATTTATATCGATTTCATTATCATGATCAACAATGATGATATTATCATATGTCTTAACAATAATGAAGGCTAATATAGAGTAAATAGTTCACTATTTACTCTTTACTTAAGTTTACTTAGGTACATTCATTAATTGGGTAGATGGATATCATTGAGTCCAACTTGGACTCCACTTTATCTTAGAGGATATTGTTGAGCTCTATTAGAACTCTCCTTCCTCCAGGTTGAGACACTTGTCTCAACCTTGTCCATGTTTCCTATCTACTCTTGCCTATATAAGAAGAGCCCTTGTACCTTTGTATTCACCTTAATACCTCAATATCTCATTTCTTCATTATCTCAATACAATCTAGTGTTGATAACATCTGTGTTCTGGAGGATGTCTGTAGACTAGCTTCTGGGTATAGGATAGTTTATCCTAACATGGTATCAGAGCAAAAGTCTTACAACTCTTTCTAGTTTAGAGTTTTTATTAATTTTTGAGTCTTGAGGTCCGTGGTTTTTTTAATAATATTACCAGTGTTTTTAGATCAGTTTATTCCCTTCAATCTAAGTCTTTGCGAGTTTCCTATAGTGTTAGATATGCATTTCTGATCTTCATTTTGCAAGGTTGCATTTTGTTTTTTTCTTGATCAAATCATTGCTAAGGTGAGCCACCGTGAAAGACTTCTTCTTAGAAATTGTTCTCTCTTCCTTGATTTAAATGGAGTCAAGTGTTTGAATCCTACAATGGTGGCATGATTGGTTGAAGTCATCTCATATGGTTCACACATATATTTCTCTTACTCAAGAATAGTAAGCGGCCTTGTCCTTACCAGGGATTTGGAGCTGTTGGTTGGGATGCTAAATGGCACATTTGCTACATGATCGAGCCTTCATTCTAGTGATTGATCATTGCTTGGCATTGAATTATCTTTTGAATCAGCTTTAACAATTGTGGCTGGTCATTTAGCCAGATCTATTTTTTGCGGCACGCTTTAATAGCACTAGCTTGTTATTCATTCTTCGCCCTTCGATCATGCCTTGATCGGCCTGTCACAAGAGATTAGGCTACGTGTATCTGCATTGGACAATATTTTCATTTGGAGTGGTGGTTTCAGTATCTTGGCCCTATAATTAGAAGTCTTGACATTATTGTGAAAGGGGTCCAGCGTGTGTGGAGCCCAAGCATAAGGAGTGTTTGTCAATGTCTTTACTAGAGCAAGTGATCTCAGTTAAAGGTGGATCCACTGCTTTGACTGCCATTCTTTTTCATTGTGGCGGATTCTTATAGACCAACTTTATTCAGTCCCGGTGCTTAAAGCATTTTAAAAGTCATCTTTTTCAGTGCAATTTGGCATGTGAAGATCTTCTGTGGGCCCGAGCCCCACGTGGGACTTTGCTTTGGTTATTGCTCTCATTTATGGCAGTGCTTGTTTATATGGCCCACATTTTCTTTATGGCTGATGACGGGGCTTTATCTGTTCGGTGCATTATTGTTTGGATCTATTTTGGGCCCATTTGGCATTGTATGTGCTGCTCTATGAGAAGCCTTTTCTGAGTAGAGTCTTATTGGCACATGACCAGCACATTACCTCTTCTGAGTAGAGATCACTTTTATGATTAAATTGGCCTTTATGATCACCTCTATGGTGCACGCGCGTGGAGTTCTTTACCAGCACCTTTATGTGTTTTTTTTTACCATATTCTAGTGGTCTGCATCGTGTGGGCCCATATCTATTGAAGTGATCATTTTGGAGGAGGCATCGTATACCTTGATTGGCTTGTGTTGGTCACCGCATGCTTTAATGGCGCATACCACCTTTGGTTGGCACTTTTCATATTGGATATCTGCACCATTGTTGAAGTCAGTATTCTCTGCAATTCATCGTTGAACTGTTCAATGAGTCTTCTTTGGGTGCCTACACAGACCAAACTAAAAGGTGGCTGTAAGAAGCTTGATGCTCGATATTTGCTATTTTCTTACCCATTACTGGGTGCCTTGTTTTGTATCCAGTCAATGCTTCAAAGAATGATCATCATTTGTGGTCATGTGGAGAAAAATGAGGTCACATACCTTCGTGGTTACATAGAGCAACCGAGTTGCTTGCTTGTGCTTCACAAGCACCTCTCTATGTCTACCTCTGCATGGATTTTCATTATGGCAATGTTTTTATTTTGCCTTCGATGGTTCTTGGTGGTTATGGGGGTGGCACACAGAGCCACCATCTATCCCATTCACTCGTTCAGCCCTTCTTGGGCCCTCTCCATCTCAGAGGGGCACTCTTTTCTAACATGCTAAGCTGATGGTCCCATGACGAACCAAACCCATGTCCTCGGGTACATAAGAGGGGTGGGCCATTTTTTTCACCTTTCAACCCTAATAGGCACTTTTCTTCACAAGATCTTAACTTGGACATCTGGAGTTTGGTTTTGGAAATTGAAGCATTGTCAGAAAGGTGATTTCATGCACTACTCATGGGTGTAGTTTTTCCAAGTTTTTCTTGAGTTTTTGTCCTTTGTTTCAGTTGCACATCTTTTCTCAGCACTACTTGTAGACACATTAGATCCAGTGTCCATCCATATCTTTTGGGGACCTACTGCACACATGATGTGCCATAATATTGTACTCGCACTAAATTATAAAGTTCCATGGGGGGTTGTGTAGAGCCTTTGTTTGCCAATCACAGCTTTGTCAAAGTGAGATTTCATCTATGACAACATAAAAATCATTGATATTCTTTCCTCATGTGAGTGTATAGTTTGACCGTACACGCCCTTTTATCATTTGTAGATATATATTTGCTCCCTTATGCACAACATAGTGACACATCATTTTAGTGGATCTGTCAAGCCTCACCCAAGTCATCATTATGGGGGATATCATACTGTTTGTGCTAATCCTTCGTTGGTTTCGCTTGAAGTGCATTGAGACACTCTTGCATTCCTTTTTATGGAGGCTTACTTGGTTTCGCTTGAAGTGTGCTAAAACACTCTTGGATTTCTTTTAAGACTATTGCACCTGCATTTTCAACTTGATTGAGAAGTGAAAATGGTATCACTCAAACAACATCATTGGTTGTGTAGTGAAGGTCACTCATGCAGATTCTTGTGTCATCTATATCTTCAATCGATAGATGCTATTGCCATTATTGCCATCTGATCAATGCTCAAGAAGTGTCATTTGGATCACTCATATAGATTTTTGTCTTCCTGATCATCATCTTCTTCAGAGGAGATCATCAGATAAAGCACCATATCAGTCAATGAAAGTTGTCTACAGATTCTTCGTGCTTCAACGATTTTCATGTTCATGATTTCAGGACATCTTTTTGAAGGCTTCTCAAACCTTCATGTTTTCTCTTTTGGAGAGGAGTTTTCTCCCATTGGGTTTTTCTCCTTTTTCTCTAGTTATGAGAGATTGCATTATAGTTGTACATGGGTACTTAACATGGCCTTATTGCCGGAACCCATAAATATTTTATTATACATTATTGCAGTCCCTAAGTTACACTTAAGGGGGGGTGTTGGAGTGAATTGTTCACTATTTACTCTTTACTTAAGTTTACTTAGGTACATTGATTAATTGGGAAGTTGGATATCATTGAGTCCAACTTGGACTCCACTTTATCTTAGAGGATATTGTTGAGTTCTATCAAAACTCTCCCTCCTCTAGGTTGAGACACTTGTCTCAACCTTGTCCATGTTTCCTATCTACTCTTGCCTATATAAGAAGAGCCCTTGTAACTTTGTATTCACCTCAATACCTCAATATCTCATTACTTCATTATCTCAATACAATCTAGTGTTGATAAGATCTCTATTCTGGAGGATGTCTGTAGACTGACTCCTGGGTATAGGATAGTTTATCCTAACAATTATCATATGTCTTAACAATAATGAAGGCTAGTATAGATCGGCTTGTATAATGATCAAAGTTAACATGCAAGTTGACAAATGTTAACAAGTCAATTATGGAGATCGCCTTTGATAAATATATCAAGTCAATAATGTAAGTTGATAAGGTGGTAAACTTTGGTAATTAGAATGTCCCACGAAGAGACATCACTCTTCGTGAGCTACTTAGTCTCACAAAGAGGTATGTCCCTTTGTGAGACCTTCTTGATAGATATATAAATATATGATATCAAATTCATTTTTGAAAAATGCAATTCATAGCAATACAATTTAGCCTTAGTTTCATATATATAAAGTCCTCTATACACATTAGTTAATAAGAAGATTATTTATATTATATTTATATTTATATATATCAAATAAGTGATTTGAGATAATATCAATTTGGAGATCAATATATATAAAGATAATATTCTGAGGAGAAATTATCAAGATATACTTATATCTATCCAAGATTAGATAACATTCTATTGTGAATTTATCTAATATATATAGTTAAATTTTTTAAAATTAGACATCTTAGTGAAGCTTTGTCTATGATCGCATTGTGTTTCATTCTGTCTTTGAGAATTTATCTTAGTTTTGGTCTGGTCCTATTTTTTGGTTCTTTCCGTGTTGGAGAGATTGAGTTGGCTTTGGGTCTTCTCTAGGAGTTTGCGAGTGTGATCATGCATTTATGTTTAGCACCTATTTGGGAGTAGTTTCCTATAATCACATCTCTATTGGTTAGTGGCTTTTGACATTGTGTTCACTCCTTGTTCGGATCGATCTGGAGAATTCATCATGCGGCTGGTATTTTTGAGTTTTATCTTGTGCAATTGTGGATCTTGGTTGCTAGGATTTGTGTGGACCTATATTCATGATCACACATCCTTTTTTATTATTTGATGATTGGTGTTTCATATTTTTGGGTCATGTCCTAAATATTATTACACGTTTTCTAATGACACGTAACAAATTGAATGTTTGATAATGTTAAGTTGAAGATAATGCAAGACATTAAATCAGTTAATGGTTTGAATTGTCATTGATGTCAACTTGATATCATCTGTACGATCATGTATATAATGCCAAAGACTTCAGAGAATCAATGGAACAAAGATTATGCTTTCAGCAATGCATAAAAGTCAAGTATTCACTAAGTGAAAGATAACACCGATGGAGTGCACACCATTGATAAAGGCAAAGAACCAAAGTCACAGTGATACCTAATGATAAGAAAACAGTGTTGCCTGACGAAGAAAAATCACAAGATGCTCGACGAGCTGAAAACATAGTTGCCTGACAAGCAAAATCCAATGATGCCCGATAGACAGAGATCCCGAAGTTGACTGGAGTCACACCGACAGAACTGGCAGTTGTCACTGACGACTAACTATAGAATTGAATGAAAGAATAGAGAGTTTAGAAAATAAAAAAATAACTAGCTGGCAAGAGCTAAAGATAGACTTAACTGGTTGTTTTCATTGTTTTATTCGACCGGAGTTAAGTGATTGATTTAAAGAATATTTGTACAGTTGGCATAAAGATAACTATGAGATAAATCAGGAGTTATGCTTTAAATTATATTGGATAGATTCTTTTTCATGCCAAGAATCAATAATCAATAATCCAGAATCAAGAATCAAGAATCAAGAATCAAGAAACGGTGAATATCATGTCTATATAAGAGACAAGCTTAATGCATTTCCGCAATCACATGAAGGGGATGAATAGAAAGAGGATGTTGAAGAGAAAATGATGAAGGATAACTTCATACAGTCTTGATCAATCAAGCTGAAGGAGAGCTAAAGAATTCTACAGACACCGACGAACAGTGAAGCACAACATCACAGAGCAGAAAGTTTGGAGCACAAAGAATTGAATTGATACATTGATCAGACAAGTAATGTACTTAAATAAATCTAAAAATCTGCAATTCAAGTTGCATTGGAAACAGGTCATTGTGTTTCAGTTTAACCATTGAAGCATCAAGTCTCTTAATAGAGCACGACTTAACAATCTTCTATATATTGAGGTACATCCCAAAGAGTGCCAAAAAGGTTGATTCATGAAAGTAGCATTGGACTTTCCAGATACCTATTGATAGTCTAAGAAGAAGGTTGATTCCAGGATGGTAGCAAGATTTGCCTAAAGCCTATTGACATTCTAAGAAGGAGGCTGATTTGAGGATGGCAGAAAATATATGCCCGATACTAAGTGACAACCTCTATGTATAAAATCCTCTAACAAGGTCACACCTAACAGTGTATTTGTAACCTTTAACAGGGTTGGATCCTAACAGGGCTCACTTTAGAAGAGTGAAAATTTGGGGTACCGATCCCAGTGGTTTTTTCCCTTAACAGGGTTTCCACGTTAAAAATCCATGTGTTATGTGTGTATGGTTTATTACTTTACTTTTTTACATTTCACATATACATTTCTAGATTGATCGGTATACTCTACATATTTACTGAGTGTCGGTAAATAGTTTTTACTACTTATCGATAATCAAGGAGAATAAGGTTAGAAAAGGAAAACTGACTAACAATTAAATCATTATTAGTATTTCATGGCATGCATCTTGTAGGGACTTAATAATCTGAGGTTTAATTATTGGTGGTTAAGTTTAAGGATAAGTTTTTGAAGCCATTGATTCAACCCCCCCCCTCTCAGTTATTACTAACATTTTCTTGTAATTCTTTGTTTGGGCCGACCTTTTGGTGGAAATGTATAAATGTAGTGTGTTGAGGTATTTGGAGGAAGAGGGAGTAGCATCATTGGGGATGATAGTTCTGAGATGTAGCAGGTCAAAATTATGATCTGAGACTGATTTTGTATTTGGTCGTAACCGGGAAGGTCTTACAACCTGACATGTTGATGCAAATTCTTGTTGATGACAATAAAAGATGTTATATTTGATTCATATCTTTGTGTTTCTTATTTTTTCTATTGTGTTAAATTAGGCTGCAAGGTTGGTCATCTCCTTTAGAGACTACTCAAATTTGGAGACTACTCCTTCCATGACTGCATCACAAATCCACTGTGATGGCCTTGGACAATTGTGGTTTGAAAACATCTGTCAAACCCACAACTGACTGTGGATGTTTTGTCACTCTAGACCCAGGAGGCTTGTTAGGGTCAAACTCTATTTGACCTAGGGTATCGTTGACAACATGCCTATTTGTGAACTCGACCCTTCCTCTTATCTTAACATTTCCCCCAAGCTGAGTGCAGTCCCTGTCCTCTCTCCCTTGTACACAAAACCTGTCTCCAAATACAATCATCTTCAACCGCTCATCCACTCCCCTGCATACAAAACCTGCCCTAGAGGAGGACAACAAAGACTCCATAGCGGCTAGATATCCATTAATTATTATTATCACTTTAAAATATGATAAAATAAATTTAATAGAAATACAATATGGATTTTACTTTTTTTTTTAATATTAAAAATAGAGAGTACAACAAGGAAAGGAGGCCAAGCCTCACTCAAAAATTATGAGACAATGAAAGAGTCCACCACAAAAAGAGTTACAAAGCAATGTTTACATAATGACAAGGATTGGAAGAAGACAAAATAAGGGAGCTATTGTAAGACATTTTTTTTTAAATATTAAAATCGAGAGTACAATAAGAAAAGGAGGCCAAGCCTCACTCAAAAACTATAAGATAGTGAAAGAGTCTACCACAAAAAGAGCTACAAAGCAACATTTACATAATGACAAGGATTGGAAGAAGAGAAAATAAGGGAGCTATTGTAAGACATCATCATATTTTTCAATCCAAGCTGTCCATCCCAACGCGCCTTCCATCCACCCAATGCTTCTACCTTTTTGAATTTGGGCGAGCATGATGAGTTTGTTCAATAGAGGATCTGTATTGGTTTGGATATCTTGGTGAATTTTAGCAACAACTTCATCAAAATTAGCAAGATTGTTGTAATTCCTACGCCAATCATACCAATCCTTCAGCTCGTAGATGAACATATTGGCATACCTGTCCTTCAGGAATCCTTCTTATCAATATTTAAAGTAATAGACACCTGACAAGCAATATTAACAAAAAGTGAGATAATAATATAATAATATAATAATATATCAAAATATAATAATATTATATCAATAATAAATCATATATTTTTAATTATTTAGTAATATATTATAATATATATGTAATATTTTCCAAAATAAATATGTATATTTTGTAGTTATTTATTAATTTAATAAAGTTTGAGAGCTTATTATTTTATTTTTTAGAAATATTTAGATTTTATTATATTTTTATTTTACATTTATTTTATTTTAATTTGTTTTAGATTTATATTTGAAATTTAATTTGATTATTTATATTTTTTTATCAAGTTACAAATATTATTAGGTAATGATTATAAAAGAAATCTAAAAGAAATTAAATACCTAAATAGAAGGAAGATATACATTATTATACATTTATATAACAAGATTTATGAATACATATATTTATAGTTATTTCGAATGATCAGAGTTGCACAAGATCATGTCATCCATCACACCTATAAATCCATGTGTTGCTTCTAGATGGAGGTTGTAGAATATTGTTCATAATCGACACCTTACTACGCTTTGTACATGCACCATAGATTTATTGCATTATGTGAAGAGGTCTTAAACAAATTTCTTGGTGCAATTGACTATAGGTATAGATATAACTCTTTTAACCTTGTGCTTTCAAATTTAAATCTAACTTATAGTATTTGAAAAAAAAAACATCTTTTCTCATGTACGAGAGAGGCTCTGCACCTATCCATGGTTTCATCTAGCTACAACAAGTACCCGAAATTGGTAAATTACGATGCAATAACATTCAATCAATACAAAATGCACTTTACTACAATGATAGATGTCTCTACATGAAACTCACGAACCCTTGAAATGAGAAACCAAAAACTTCATCAATCTCTTGTTGATGACTCTTGTTTGATGGACACAAGAATCATTATTTCAACCAAGGTCATTCCACAAACTACAACAAATTGGTCAATTGTGTGCACCGACATACAACTTGTACTCCCATATTTTAGACATAACATGACCTTGTTGGTAACAGATCCTACTTATATTTTTTAATTTAGACTTCCTATTTTTTTGTCATGTTTGAATCCCTATAATTAGATGCATAGTTGATGTAAAACTATCACTTCTTCAATTAAACCTTTTTTGTACAAACATAATAATTTGTAAACTAGCCTACCATTAATTTCATGTATTGCACAAATATTTACAAAAAAATAGAACAAATGTTTTCCTAATGACTTTCTACCCTCTTCTACTTACCCATTGACTTACCCATTGGACACCAAGATACAATTGGTAGTAATATTTTAATCCATATATAAAGCGGGAGATCCCAATCGTCCAAACAACATAAACAAGAAGTTAGCAGGCAGAAAAGGATACGTAACATCTTTGCCACGCCGACAGCTGCCTTCACTTTTAGCTCCTTATTTTATTGTTAACTGTTATTATTTTAGTGTTAATAGATCCGCCGGCCGAATAAGAAAAGGTTTATGGTCCGGAGAAAACGACTTTGCTACCGTGTGTTGCTCTTCACACTTTTCCTGCCACTGTTGTTTATAAACCTCTTGCCTATGACTTTTTCGTAATATATATTCCTCACTGCTTGTAACGTCAACCATCGTTGGAATTTGACGTCTGTGGCTCTGGTCTTTTACTCATTTTTGTATTGGTAATAGTTTATAAATATTCTATTCATAGAATATCAACATTCAAGGTACAATCAGTACAAGTTCTTATAAGCACAGCAATGAGACTAATATTAGTTTCTTTCAAACAATTGTATAATTAATATAAGTTTCTGTCAGCCTAACAATGACATTAATACCTTTTCCTCTTTTTTTTTTTTCTTTTTTCTATAAGAGTTCCTGACCTTTTAATAGATTCAGGCTCAGTTATTCTTTCATAACAATAAGTTTAGAATCTGGGTTTAAATTCTGATTAGAAAGATCAAGATGGATGGTGCAGAGTCCCAGTATGGTGATGATGTTGACGGTGATCGAAGAGTAGAGATGTCAGAAGTGATAATAGATGTTAGTGGTGAAACACCCAAGAGATCACTTGTTCCGGAGAGAACAATTTCACAGTCTTATTTGATTCCCCGTCCCATAAAAAAGGTGAGCTCACCTGATGGCGCAACCCTCCAGTCTTTCTCTTGTTCTTTTGCATTCCTTATATTAAGAAAAGGCCTTTGCAAACTGACGATGTTTCTGTTTTGTTTATGGGGAAAGTAGGATGTTGGAAAGTGGGGAACCTTGTGGCTTGCCTAAGAAACGCTTGGAGTTATCTATGGAGATGTTGGGACTTCGCCTCTTTATGCCTTCGCTTCTATTGATATTGCAAATCCAGGGGAAGTGGATATTTTGGGATATCTGAGCATCATATACTGGTCATTAACACTAATCAGCCTCCTCAAGTATATCTTGATTGTTATCAGAGCAGATGATCAGGGAGAAGGTAAACAATATATTGTTGGACTCACTTTTAACGATTTTTAGTTTAAGGGGTTGAGCTTAATTGAATAAAGTATTGAGTTTCAATTGTACAGACTTAAGTTCGAAAAGAGACATTTATTATAGAGTTCTAAGTTGTGATTCCTAATTTTTCATAGTTGATTTCTAGTGTGAAGGTAGTTTCTAAATTTGTGAATTTCTAAGTTGTGATTCTTGAACTTCCCTACAGACAAAAGGAATGAATATTAATGTCATTGTTAGGCTGACAGAAACTTATATGAATTATACAATTGCTCAAAAGAAACTAATATTAGTCTCATTTATTATATTTATAAGAACTTGCACTGATTGTACCTTGATTGTTGATATATATACTGGTCATTAACACTCATCAGCCTCCTCAACTATATCTTGATTTATTTCCTTTTGATCAGGAGGAACATTTGCTCTATATTCATTGTTATGTCAGCATGTCAATATGGGGCAAAATGGTGGCAAGCAATTCCAGCAGTTTCCTTCAGATTCTAGTTTGACCCATTTTGGAAAACGAAATAATCTGGGAAGTCATAATAACAAGGTAAAGGAACTGCTTGAGAAAAGTGCAGTGGCACAGAGAATTCTGCTTATTTTTGTGATGGTTGGTACCTGCATGGTGATTGGCGATGGAGCACTCACTCCTGCAATTTCAGGTCTGAAATGAATTCCTTGTATTCTGATTATGTATGTGCTATATGTTTTTACAGCTTTCCAAATTGTCAGCTGATTTATAAATAGTTTTAAATATTGAGCAGTGCTGTCTGCTGTCCAAGGAATTCAAGCAGAGAACTCTAAACTGACTAATGGTAAGACAAATATACAAAATTCACTTAGCTTCATACCATACAACACCAGGAGTCTTAGCATAATATATAGTAATTAAATATTAGATTCATCATCCAGGTGCTGTTGTGGGTGTTTCAGCTGCAATTCTCTTACTACTCTTTCTTCTTCAAAGCTTTGGTACTGGTAAAGTGAGTTTTCTGTTCTCCCCTGTAGCAATTGTCTGGTTCCTTACAAATGCCAGTATTGGCGTTTATAATATTATTAAATACTACCCGGGAGTATTCAAGGCAGTGAACCCTTACTACATAGTCCGTTTCTTTGAAAAAAATGGAAAACATGGATGGGTGTTGCTTGGAGGCACAATCTTAGCTGTAACAGGTTTGTAAAAAGCATTTCATCTAGAGATGCTTACTTTACTGAAAAATTTGGCTCAAGAAATCTTAGAACTCTCCTATATATTTCATAACTAGTTGACAAGTTTTTGCAAAGAGCAAGGACTACGAAGAGAGCCTAAAGAAGCCTTCTTGTGTGTGTCTATATTTAAACCAGGTTCTGAGGCCATGTTTGCTGACTTGGGGCACTTCAATAAGGCTTCTATCCAGGTTCACCTGATTTCAGAAGACTAAACTCTTGCAGTTTCACTGTTTTTTTTAAATTTGGTTTGCACTTTGATGACCAAATTGGGATTTTACATTGCAGATTGCTTTCTCTTTCCTGGTCTACCCTGCCCTGATGCTGACATACTCTGGGCAAGCAGCTTATTTGATTAAAAATACAGGGGATGTAAAGCGTATATTCTACAAATCATTACCCAAAAGTGTGTATTGGCCAATGTTTGTTGTTGCCACTCTAGCAGCCATAGTTGCCAGTCAAGCATTGATTTCGGCAACTTACTCAGTCATAAAGCAATCCATGGCACTAGGTTGCTTCCCTCGGGTGAAAATTATTCAAACATCAAAAGACAACGAAGGCCGGATCTACTCTTCAGAGATTAACTACACAATAATGGTTCTCTGCCTTGCTGTACTCCTAGGTTTCCGAAGTGGTGCTTCAATTGGAAATGCATATGGTAAGAGTCCCTAAGATTTATAACGAGGGTCCTCATTATATGCATTTGAGCACAGTGTTACATCATTTTTAGGGTTTTTAACTTAGAGAGTAGCCACCTCAGCATCCTCCCCGCACTTTATGTCTACTATCCTAGCTCAATAGAGTTTTTTCAAATTTATGTCTTCTAGATCAAAAAATGTCATCATAGATTTTCTTGTAAATGTATGCTTCCTTCGCTTATTACCTCATTTGTAAAACCTCGTAAGAAGTTCATTATAGTTGAATGGAATTTAAGGTCTTAACTTAAAAGTAGCTACCATTTTCAAGGTTTTATTTTATTGTAGCTTGAAAACATTTTATGATAATAGTTTCTTACAAATTTATGCTTCCTCAATTTATTATCACATTTCGAAATCTTCAAGAAGTTGACAACCCACAAAATATATTACATGGTGTTAAATTTTTTTTACATTCAATATTAATCTTTGTATTTTTGGTGCAGGTGTTGCTGTGATGACTGTAATGCTTATTACAACATGCTTGGTGACCGTAGTCATGCTAGTAATTTGGAACTTACATATATCACTTATACTGCCTTTCTTTATAGTTTATTTTCTGATAGAAGGCATTTATTTGTCATCTGTATTGAATAAGATACCAGATGGTGGTTGGGCTCCCTTTCTAATTTCGGGGCTCTTTCTGATCATAATGCTCTCGTGGAACTATGGGCGGAATACGAAGTATAAATATGCAATGGAGTAAAAGTTAAGTCCACAAGATATGGAAGAATTGGTTGCCAATGTGGGTTGTAGAGTCCCAGGAGTGTCTATCTTGTGTAGTGACCTCATCTATGGTTTGCCACCAATTTTCAGGCACTATGTGAGTACTGTGGGTTCTCTTCATGAAATTATTATTTTTCTAATGATAAGAATGGTTCCAGTCAAGAGTGTGCTGTTAGAAGAGAGATACCAGGTTCGACGACTTGGGCCAAAGGGTACATATAGATGCTTAGCTCAATATGGTTACATGGATGACCCGAATTTGGAAGGAGATGAATTTATGAGCCAGGTTATTGAAAACATAAAAGACTACATCAAGATCACCACCAAAGAAGGCCAAAATAACTTAGAGAATCAATGCATGAATGGTTCAGGAATCACTCAAAATGAGGGAAGAACTTTAGTGACACAAAATAACTTATCTGCCTATGAGAAAGTGCAGCAGCTTGAATCAGCAAAGAATGTGGGGGTAGTGTTTGTTGTTGGGAAAACTACACTGAAAACTAGTAAGAAGACAAGTGCTTTTGAGAGATTCATGATTGATAATCTCTATGATCTTCTTCAAAAGAATTGCAGGTCAGCCATGTCAACCTTGCACATACCACCTGCACGACTCCTTCAAGTTGGAATGGTATATGAAATCTAATGTTGATCAACACTTCAAGAATAATAAGGTAAGGGAGGATGTTGTTATGATATGTTCTTTGTTCTAGTACTTTGAAAGAGTGGTCATAAGTTTGAATCTTATAGGAAGTAAGATATGTACACTTTGTTTATAGTACAATTAGATGCCTCTTATAAGGAACAATCTTATATTGTTGTTAGTATATGTAAACCTAAAAACAGATGGTCAATATTGTAGACTATAAAAGCTTCTTTCCTTTTCTTTTCTTGAAAAATGTAAAAATCATTTATTTATAATTTATGAATTTTAAGAAAATAATTGTTTGTCAAGTTAAATTTTATAATCTTCTAAGTATTTAAATAATTTATTTATTATATTAAATGTTGACCACTAAAGTTAATTTAAATTTAAGAGAGGCCTCATGCCTCTAATAAAGGACCCTTAAAAAAGAGAGTAAATGGTTAAGAAACATGAGATTGATATTATTAAGAGAAGACTTTGATATTATAAAATGAGTACAACTTGAAAGAGATGAATGAAGGGTTGGCAAAAGAATTTAATATTATATGTTGATGATATTTCAATATTGTTAAGAGAAGACTTTAATATTATACAATGAATACAATTCTAGTATTAAAGATTGTAAGAGATTAATGAAGGGTCCATGATAAGTGTAAGTAGTTTTAAAGATAATATATGGCTAAAGTAAAATTAAGTTAAATGTTTGTTAAGGTTGAAAATTATATAATTATATATGCATATGTATATAATGTATATGATTTATTTTGATGATTAGAATATAAGTGGTATAATTTTGTATTAAATTTAGTTCAAAATCTTATTCCAACTTAGTTTTATTATCATTTATTCTTATGAATTAGTTTTAAAATGGAGATTTCTCATTTATTTTACTCTAGAAATAATTATTAAAAATCTAGACAAGGTGGAGATGAAGGGTTGTGCTATAGAATGTTTTTATTCTTCACCTCATGGGTCTATCATTCCTTTTTCTAAATTAGCTAAAAAAAACTTCATCATTTAAATTTTAATGGAGGATCTTAATATTTTATTTATTTGAGTTCATGAATGGCATAACATGAATGTATATGTGTTTATGTTATTAGATTTTTGTCCTTATGTACCAAGCTACACCATCAACTTCATGATGTTAAACATTTTAATTTGTAGATTATTTCTACTTATCCAAACGAGTGTATATATAAATAGTTTTGATACTCTTATGGACATGTGTTCTCATGTGTATAATGTTGAGTTGAATTTGGTTTCTTTTCATGTAAATAAGTATGTTTCGGATTATTCAATAGCCTCTTAGCTTTCTAAGTTCTAAATGTTTGATAATTTTCTAAAGGTTAATGACCATAGAGACAAAAATGATAAAACTAATCATGTTGTGGATACTTTATTGTAACTTCACTAAATCTCATGATTTTAGAGAATTTACCAAGTCCTATGAGATAACTTTGATTTTAGATAATTTATCTAGTTATATGAGCATGTGAAAGTTATTATTTTAAGTTTTTTTAGATCCTAATTTGATTAATATTTCAGCTATGTATGTCCATTAGATCCTACTATAGGGATACCTAAGAATTATAATGAGAATTTAATAATAGCCTTCAAAGATCTATTTAGTCACCATATACTCAAGGGTTCATGGATTTAAAATATAACATGCAATATCTGATATAGATAATAATATTATTAGTGTGAAGGTATAAAACATATTAGAATACTTAAGTACAATTTAAAGATGGAGATGTGGGTAAATTTGAGGGTTGGGGAGGAGGAAAACCTAATCAACAAATTTGGAGCTATTTCTGCCATCTTTGGAGCTTGCAATGGTAACATTGAAGATGAAGTTGACAAACCTAAAGAAGAAGACAATGAGCTCCTTCTTGACATCCCATTGGGTGATTTTCTTGTTGTAGGTCTAGATTTTTAAATGGTTCTAATGGCGTGTTGGACTATGTGCCTATGGACGAGTTAGCTATTAACACTTGATGCATTGAAAAAAGTGTTAGGTTGGGAGGCTCAATAGAGTAGGTAATTTTAGATCATTTTCGTATCTCCCCCTCTATTGTTGGCCTCCAAAGAGGTGCCCCTTTGGCTATATCTCATATGGATAGTGTTTCCAATTCTAAAGCCCCCAATGGTGTTGTTGAGGTCAACCTATCCTCCCTGTTGGGTGCTAAGATTTCCTTTGATGCTTGAGGGGAGATGAAGATATCAAAATACATAAGTATTTTTTACTCTATAAAAATCCTTGTGGATGGTTTTTCTAATGAAATGGAGTCTTTCTTCTTCAAACTTTGATAATCTTGAATCCCGTATGAATCTTAGTGGGTAGGATGTTGGTTCTTGACAAAAGGGTAGTTTGAATAGTATAGATCTAAATATGGGTTCTCATGGGAATCCTAGTGGGGAACTTACTGTTACGAAGATAACAAGTGCAAAAATTTACAAAGAAGAGAAAATACACATAACATGGTATTTGCGTGGAAAAAACTTGGTAAAATTATACCTATAAAAAACCACGGGCAAATATCTTCCAATATTATTTCTCAGCAATTTTCACAATTACAAAATATTCAAATTGTATCTTCAAACATGATTTCAAGCTGCAGATAACAACTGAGTTGCAAAGTCCTAATTATAGACCACTTACTAAATTTAGTAAGTATGAATCATACAAACACAAGTAGAACACTTGTAAAAATTACTATTTTTGGTAAGTCACCAAAACAAATTACTATTTATAGTAAGTCAACTCATAAAAACCTTCTATCTATAGTAAGTCCAAAATAATTCACCTCCGACAGATGGCTTCATCATAGTCACTTTTGGACTTAACCAAATAAGGTAGAGTCTCCATGATGACTCAACCAAGGAAAGTGGACTCTCCATGATGAATCATCCAAAGAAGGTGGACTATCCATGATGAATCAACCAAATAGTGGACTCTCTATGATGACATCACATTCCAACACTTACTAGTTCTCGAAAGTATGACACTTTTAATAGTGTGAATTTGAAGTTTAGTTTGGAAGCACCTAATCTTTTGGCTCCATCTACAAGCCTTATGAAAGGGGAGACCAATGTTATTGTTCATCCTTTAGTTTCCCCCTCTTTACATTCTATTTATCTCCTTGAAGAGGATATTGTTGTTGACATTCCTAACAATCTTTTTTGAGTCTTTGGAATGGCTAGGCATTTCTCTCATTCAAAATTTTCACAACAATGTTCTTTATATTGACACAAGTAGAAGATAAGACTCACAAATTTTGAATTTGAAAGGACAAGTTAGGGTAACACCAATGATGGATTTTTTTTTTCTAGTTTCCTTTTTGATTTTGAGGACTTTGTTAGAATCCTTAGTGATAGACCCTATCTCTTGGATTGAAGTGGCCTTTGTCAGTTCAAGTGGTCCCTTGGTTGTAACCATTTAGAATTTAAGTTCTATGTGTGGGTTTAGTTAGTAGGCACACCTTAGAATTTTACAGTGATAATATTCTCATTTCTATTGCCAAATATTTTTGACATTTTTATGCTATTGATCTTATCACTAAAATCATGAAGTGTCTACTATATGTGAGACTATCTATGTAGGTGGAATAGGATAAGGTTCTCTCTTGTCATCATACCCTATCTTCTGAAAATGGATGCAGATAATTGAATATGAAATTTACTCAATTTTTGTAATTGTTTTGGTCATGTGAGTCACAAATGTATTACTTGTAAGACCAATAAGAACACTTAGTTCATTTGGGAAAATTTTTTTCCCTCTACTTCTTCTGTGACTAATCAACTGCTAGATAGAAAGGGGAATTATCCTTCTTCTAAAGTTTCAAAATTTCATAGGGATTTTACTAGTGCTATAATATATTGTCATAAGATGAGGCGTTTAAAAGAGATGGTTTAACAAAAGATGATTTCTCATATGTCAAATCATAATGATGCTTTAATAATTTCCCCTTGTCTCAAGAAAATAAGTTTGGGGGAGGACCCGAAAACTATGATTAACTAGAATAATGGATCACTTCTTTAAGACCTCTCTTCCCCCAATTTTTCATAGTATAGGTTGCCTTTCAATGTTGTTATTTTTCTATTTTTCTCTTTTCTGTAAAGTTGGTTGTTCTTATTGTTGTTTCTATGTTGTTTTAAGTCCTAATATTTCATTGTACTATTATTTTGCATTCACCTACTTGTTAGGAGTAGCTACCATATTTTATTCACATCGGTGTTCGTCCTTGCCCCTGACATGCAACAATTTGCAGTGATTTAATTTTTTGTAGATAAGTTTGTATTTTGATAATTCAATTGGGAATTCAGGTATTATAAATAGACAATTATAAGGAATGTCAATAGACAGTGAGTGATCCATAATAGGTAATTTTTATGTAAGGAATAAGTTGAAGACTCTTTTCATAGTCTATTTGGTTGCTCTTATTCTAGTATTATTTAGGCTCATTTTTTCAAGCTATGGTCCATTACTTGGTTCTTCACATCCGCATTGTCTAATTTCTAGCTTCAATAGGTTCCTCATTCCTTAAAACCTTCTCTTCACATGTTCTGATCTATGATCATACCCCATATATTGCGGGGTTTGGAAAGATAGGAACAATTGAATCTCTAGGGAGGTTGCATGACCTAGTGATATTTTGGCTTTCAAAATTAAGGCTTCTATTAAGGAGAATATTCTAGTGGTATGTCATAGAGTTATGGTGACCATTACCAAAATTATTCCTTCTTAAAATGATCTCCATGTAACTTGTATTTGGAAGGTCAAGTGGTATATTTATTCACCTATTCAAAAAATTGAATATGTTAGAGATGGGGTGGTGTGGAAAGAACCTCCAATTGGGTGGATTAAAACCAATATTGATTGGGAAACTAAGGGTATTATTGGATGCACTGGTTATGAGGGAATGCACAGTACATGATCATAATGGTAGGTTTTTCTTGGTAATGGCCCTCCAGTTGAGAACTCGGAAAAACCACTATGCCCAGATAAATGCGGCCTACATTGGTATCAAAATGGTAGTTTCCAATGGCTTTAGGAGGATTTGGATTGAAAGTGATTCCTTAAACATTATCAAATACTTAAAGGATGTTCAAAAAAAAAGCTAGATGATAAAGATCTTAACCTTAGATAGCATAAGTATTCTTAACACTCTTTAGAGTATAAAATATCTCATATCTTCTATAAAGACAACAAGATTGCCGATGGGTATGATAATTTTGGTGTCAAGAAATCTAATGTTATTTGGTGGGAGGCTAATGAATAAATCCCCATAGATATCAAAATTATTATTGATGATGATACTAGATCATTCTATATTCCCATCATTCTTGTAAATGATGGTTGTTTACTCTTGGTTCATACGACTCAAGATGGTGAGTTGTCCTTTCTCTATTATAAGAAGAAAATGAAGCTTAACTTTGAGTACAATATCATTTGAATAGTATATTGTGGTAGTTTTATTCTCTCTCTCTCTCTCTCTCTCTCTCTCTCTCTCTCTCTCTCTCTCTCTCTCTCTCTCTCTATGTGTGTGTGTGTGTGCAATATGGTTGGTGAAAGGAATAGGATTGAACCCACCTAATTTCAAAAAATGGTGAGATAATCACCCTGTTTGGGATGAATTGTCAACAAGTGGTTTGACTCCTTCTCATATGGAGAAGCTTCATGGACATGATCCATAGGTTACTAGTTCTTTTATAGATGAGTAGGAGGATGAAATTTTAAAAGCATATGGGATTTAAATATCTATCATAGAAGACTGTATTGCCACTGTTTCTGGTATGCTAGTGGAGGGAATTTTTTGTTTTAGAAATAAAAATATTCAGATAAAGATGTAAATTTTTTCTTCAAAGCCTATGAACATGATAAGGTCAAGAGAACAACTGATGTGGCCTACAATTCCACCATCAAACTACTTTGAAAAAAAAATGAAAATTTAATAATGAGATATCTAACCCTAGACAATCGTCTTACTATTTTGTTTAGTTGGCATTTCATGATTTTGAACCATTTTGGCCAGACAAATGTATATGTCTTCCCTTATATATTTTTTCATCTCTATATCATGGAATTAAATTTCATAGGAAAAATCCTTCCACTTGAGTTCTTCATGAGGGTCTTATTCTCGTTATAATGGAGCATGCCAAGGTTGTTTCCATTCATAATAAACCCACCCTCTCTAAACAAGGTATTGAGTTTTCTCAAAATGAAAATTGATATTACTACAAATTTTCTACAGTCCCTAAAGATGCCCCTTCATATTAAGATTCTTGTTTTCATATTCACAAATGAAAGTACATGAATTAGGATAATGTTGAAGACAATTATTCAATTGTGTATTGTCATTGATGTTACACATGTATTTATACTTATGTAGTGATGTTACACAAATATCTACATTCAGACCAAGCATACTTGGTGAATAGAATGAGTTATTGAGTGTTGACCGAGTTCATTTGGGCATTGAAGGAAGTACAATGTTGACCAAGTAACTCAGACATTTCAGTCTTGGTCGGGCATTTAGTGGAAGCTGACTAATAGAGATTTATGTTCTATAATTAATTGGTTATATGAGGCCAACTGAATTGTGATTTATTATTTATAAGTGCATTCAAGATGAATTGATAGGGCTTACCATATAAATGAAAGGGCAAGTTTGAATTGAATGTGTGTGCAAGAAAAAGGGATAAGAGAAAACAAGTGTGGAATTTTGTGATATGAAGAGTGAAGCTGAAATCAGATAAGATTCTGATTGAGTGTAGATCACTCAGAGCTGCAATAGAACATCTGATCAGCAAGGATCTAGTTATAATCAGAACAAAGATCTAAATCAGCAAAGACAGTTGCTTACACATACATGTCAATTCATTGTTACTTTCTAACAATTGTAGCAGTGATATAAAATCTCTTAACAGAGTAGACTTAATAGTATTTTTGTAAATCCTCTCACAAGGTAGCATTTCTATGTTGAAGTGTTAAAGACCTCTAACAAGGCCACTCCTCATGTTGGTTGTATTCCCAGTTTTGGGCTTCTTGCTAATAATTTTTTTGTCCTCATGCTTGTTTCTTGCCTAAAGACAGAGGTCTCTCAGTTTATTTGTCATCTCCCTGTTAAAATCTTCAATTTTTCAAGACAGAACCCATGAAAATCGCAAACCTTCAAAACCCTAAGTCTTGTTTACATGGCCAAAATAAGAAAAAACCTTAAACATTTTCTCACTTCTATTTTGGCGTTACTTTTTCAATCACTTAAGTCATGTGTTAAAAGTGCTTGGTCGCTTAGTTGCGTGATCCGGACGGCATATTCCTTTCTTCTTTGAGACTTAGCGATTACCTTGTGTCGGGATGTCTCTAAATAAATTAAAATATTTATTTTTCTTTTTGAGACTTGGCGGAGCCCTTCAGTTGCGTAGTCTCTAGATTGAGAAGACACGTCAGTAATATTTGACAGGGCCCACAGACAAGTCACGGTGTCGTGAGAAAAAATTAGTAGTTAATGGTTCATCATGAGACTTGGCAATTTCTTTATGTCGTGTTATCACTAGATTGGCCCTCAGTTAAGTAAGCATCAAATGTTTAGTTGCGTAGTCTCCAGAAAGAATGGCGGTTAAGAGAAAATGGCTGAGACTTTGCGACTAACCATTTGCACTTTGAGGTAAAACACAGTCGGGTTGTCGCCAGATTGAGGTGATGAGTCAGCTTTCCACTCAGCGAAGCAGAGATGAATAATGAATGAGACACATGTCAAAAGGTGACTTGATTAAAAAGATTGTCACGTAGTCTCCAAATGCAAAAAGAGCATCCAATGACTAAGAGACTAAGAATAAAAGCCTTTGTTGCCGCATAGTCTCCATAATTTTTAAGGGTATGTCATGTTACTTAGCGATTTAGCGTGAACCGTCAGATGTAATATTTTAGATATCCTATGGTGGTTGTGAAATCTCTAAGTAAAAGGTGCAAAAGGAAAAGGTACTCGCGACTCAGAGACTAAGGGCTTGTCGCGTGGTCGCCAGATGAAATAAAGGGTAAAGCGCTTGTCGCGTTGTCTCTAAAAGCTAAGTCACTTAACATTTGTTTCCAGTGATTAAGCGACTAAGGGTAGTCACTGGGTCTCATGAAGAAAAGATAGCATTCAGCGACATGGAGACAACTATGGAAGTTAAGAGTAACAGTTAGTCATGAAGTCTCCAAGTAAAACATGAGTTAAAATTTTCATCTAGTGACATTGATTCACACAGTCGCGTGATCGCCAGAACTAAGCTATGGTTAACCAAGAAAAAGAAAACAAAGTAGTCATGTGATCTCTAGAACAATCAAGGGTTAAAGACTTGGGTTAGCGACAAGGAGACTATATGCAGTCGCGTAATATGAGTTCATGAGAAAAGGTGGCAGTGTCTGACATGACAACATAAATCATTCAGCGTCCAATGACAAGCTTGGATATTGATTACTGTGTCAAAAAGGGTAGCTGAGATGTATGACAAAGAGCCAATCATAGAGAAACATGTCATCACAATCAAATTTTATAAAGTTTTTACATATATAAATTTGATTTCCTGTCACACTTAGAGGCTACGGCTAGGTTTTCAATTAATTCTACAGCTTGCTAAATTGAAGACATGAATTGATGATTTTCAAATAATGAACTGTGTACTCTGAAAAATTACCATAAAGAGCTGATTGAGCATTCATTTTAACTTACCTTTCTTTCAGAATTTCAGAGTTAACAAGTACAAAGTATTCATAGAAGAGAGAAAAAATTGCTGAAGTTGCAGATTGTTCAGTTGATCAGTAGGCTGTGAATTTCTGAGAATTGTGCACAGAGGAGTAGGCTGAGTCTTGGGAATAGATTTGTTTCAATATTGGGAAAGAAGAAGGGATTCAGACACAGAAAACATGAGTAAAGCAGTCAACGTGGCTTCTACCAGCGGGAGAAGTGAAGATGTAAGTGAAGAGTCCAAAGGGAAACAGAATTATTTTGATGAATTCCTAAGATTACTGCCAGGTTCAACTCAGAACAGAAGGGCAGATGCTAATTTTCTTAAAGATGACTATTGCAACATTAGAGATGCTGAGACTCTGGGGACAACAGGTTTTTCCCTTTTTAACTACTTTTTAAAGAATTCTGATAAACCTATCCTAGTGTCAAACCCTTGGACCTGTGGTTTAGCTAGATTGATTGTTCCTGATGTCTACATAGATGTAGATTTTTTCTTAGGCCTCGCCAGTCATTATATGTCTTTTATAAGACAGTTAAGAGGAATGATGGCATCGCCTTGCTCATTTTAAATAGAAACTCATTCATGCAAGTTTTGGCCTGTTTAGCACTATGTCCACCAGAATTGACATGACTAAGCAAGAGGCAAGGTACAATTTGAAGCCTGGTATTGCTAGGGAAACATTGTAGAAACACATGTTCAAAGAGGTGAGAAACCATCTTGGTCCTATGTCTGGGACAAGCCCCTACTAATTTAAGGACCTGCATTTCTACGTTCAGTACATTGCCTATGCCCTGTGTAGAGTGCTAGGGATCGACGGGGAAGTAGACAAGATTAATGCTGGGCTATTGATGATGGTGCTAGATTTGTAGGAGGTGCATTGTAGCACCAATTATGATTATATTCAGTATATCATTGACAAGATGCATGAGGGATTCATAGCAACTAAAAATAAAATGGCTAATCCTAAGGAGAAAGAACCCAGGTTCTTACACTACTCCATCCTCATGCATGTCTTGTTGCATTTCAACTTTGTGATCATGGACATAAATAATTTGACCCCTCAGAGGATTTTTAAGGGTGAAGCTAATCCCATTCAGTTTTGGGTAAAGGTTTGGAATTATACATCTATAGATTGTGATTACTGTGCATTCCAGAATTGGATTGTATACCCAATAGTACAGAGCTTGGGCATTAGCAGGACAAGGCTCCCAATCAAGATTATGTAGCTACTGAGGCCAAATGAATATTTGGATAAATGGGAGGGAGACCATAACTGGGGAGATTTCTTCCTAGAGGAGAATTTTACCATAATAAGGTTATATGGATGTATACATCCACCTCATATACTTCCTTACCATGTGCCTGCAAGAGTTGCTGCTATGGAGTTTGTATGGCAATTGTTATTAATGGACAATGAGCACTTTGCATCACACAGAAAGGGGACCATAACCCCTAGACAATTTAGAATTTTAGATTTTACTATTGGAAAGGGTGCAATTGATTCAGTTAGCCATTGGCTAGAAAGTTGCAGAATGGGGACAGCCTCATATAGATACATTGATCCTGAAGGCTTCATGGTAGGAGTTAGGAAATTATATACTCATACAATTCCCAATACAAATGTTCATTGTGAATGTATTAGGGAGGATGCAATAAGGAAAATTCTTGATGAAGATGATATCAAGACAAGGAGAACAAGGATCCAGGAGCTTTTGAACTTGGAAAGACAAATTAAAAGAAATGGATTGGCTTTTGGAGGATTCTACCCTAATCTGCCATACTTTGATAGAATCAAAGCCATGATTGTTAACTTCTATGTGCTTTGTGAGCAATTGGACAATGTCTTGGACAAGAAAGGGGCCCAAGAACCAGATCATTCAGAATCTTAATATGATTGTGATAGTGATGATGATTATGCCCGTCCAGCAAGACATGAGCAACCTCAACAGGATGTGGCTGAGAGACCATAGTTACAGGAAGATGAAGGCCACATTATTGATTTAACAATGGATACACAGCCTGATGATATAGAGGAGCCTTCTTCTAAAAGGCAAAAGGTTGAAATAGGCTAGCATTCAGTTGAAAAGCAGGAGAAGAAAAAGGACAAAGGAAGTGCCCTAGTGCCTGGAAATAGGTTATATGATCATAACCTAAGAAAACTGATTAGGGAGGGCAAGAAAAAGCAACCTGATATGGAGGAGAATGTTGAATTACCCCTCAAAGCTTGTATTGATGAAAGGTTGCTACATCAACAATAGTTTCTGAATGATGATAATTTCATCAAGACTGAGGAGTTTAAAGACTTCCTAAGATGGTATAAAAAGGAGAAAATAAGAGCTCAATTGACTGTTGATGGGGAGGATACAGTGACAAATGAGGCCTTAGTGGCCCTAAAATCATATGACCCAGATAGTGAGGATATCTCACCTGATGAAGCTAGAAAAATGGTATTGGATAGTGGCATATTACTTGCTAAGGGTTGAGATTTGGCTTCTGCATTTATAATTGATCAAATACAAAGGTAGCCAGATTTGAAAATGTCAAGTGAAATGCAAATGGGAGATATGATTAAAGGATTTGGGTATAGCCCAAAATCTCAAGCCTTTGCAATGTGGAGCCTTTGTCCTAAGGACCAAAAGCCTTAGCTGGTGAACATTCAGGAAAACATGGTGGGAAATTAGATGGTCTGGTCTGTACAAAACATAGGGGATTTGGAAATATCCCAAATCATGACACATTGGGCACATTTGAATGAGGACAAGACAAAATAGTTGTTTGACAAGTGTGGCATGTTGATAGAGGAGACCAGTGCTTTGGCCAAAGACAGAGAATTGTGCCAAATCAAGATACATCAGCAAGATCAGGTGATTGCAAAACTATTGAAATAATTAGAAGAAAAACCTAAGGTGATGTATGTGCTTGTACAACCACAGCCTTTGCAAATTGAAGATAAGGCAAAATCAGAAGAAGTGGTTGATAAGGAGGATATAGGACAGAAGAAGAATGAAATTGCTTTGAATGCATTAAGGGGCATTCTACAACATATGATTGAAGTCTTGAAGGATAAGACTGATGTTATCCTCAATACTTATAATAAATTGCCAGCTTTACATGTTGAGGTCATGGGGTTTCTTGCTATTTTAAACCCCTATTTTACCAAATGGTCTACCAGGGTACAATTATTTGAAAAGCTTGCATCTTTGCAGTCCCTAAGACTAGATTTACTAGAGATAGTGACAGAGGTGGGAGATGAGATCAAAAGGGTCAATGTTGCTCTCTCCTTCCTTAAGAGGAGATGATGATTAGATAAAGGCTTTGGATGCCTAGAGGAATGAGTTTGATGGAAAAATGCCTACTAATGAGGCATTTATTTTGGGATCAGATATAGACATTGAGGGATTCAATAAGATATTAGATGAGGCATTTAAGGCAGAAACTGATATAAATAAGTTTCTTTTTGATGTCAAGAACATCATTGATGTTATATGGGAGAGGCAAAAGGCACAAATACAAGCCACTCAAGATTTTAAATGGCCAATAGATGATGAAGTGACAACATGGGAACTAATCACAAGGCCCAAGAAAAAGAAGCCTGTGGTGGAGGAAGAAATCTTGGATGATGACTAAAGGTGAATATCTGGCGCTTCACTATTGAGGATAATAAAGGCAGTTATTGCTAAAGAGAAGTGAGTGAGTATATAAGCATCATCATTTGGGATCGATATAAATGTTACTAGCTACCATGGAAGCTGTCAAAGAGAAGACACCAGCAAGGGTGAAGAACAAAGAAATATCAGATTTCATCCCTTGACTTTGTCTTCCACCGCTTCTTCTTTCTCCTCTTTTGACTTTTCTATAGTTTTAGGGTTAGTTTTTCTAAGACCATCCAAATCTTGTTGCATCCTAAAGAAAAGGATTCCAAGATGGTCAAAAACCTACATATAGTCAAAAAGTTGTAATTGTAAAAGAGGATGAAATATATTGTAAAATTCAGACTTTCTGAATTTCTGTCTGTCTCTTCAAGTTTCAAAACTTTTCATGTATGAAAGCTGGATCATATAAATAAAATACAGTGTAATTTTACTCTCTTCTATTGCTGTCTCTTTATTTCCTATGTATGCTCTTTTACATTTAAATTTGCAAGGTATTTTTAAGTGTTCTGGTTACTAGGTGACTGTCTAATTACTTGCAAGTTTATTTTAAGAAAAGAACTAAGTTTTGTGAGTAGTTTCAGGGAGCATAATAGTATTAAAGGATTTGATACAATAGTCTAGAGGTAACTAGGTAATTTGTAAGGCAACTTATCTGAATTGCATGTAGGTTGTAAGGCAGCTTATAGTATTTTGTTTCTATGAGATTTTAGTTTATTGACTCTGTAACCCAAAGGATAGGCACTGATCTAGAATTTGGTCTGATAATCCATCATCATCTAAGTTTTCAAAATATTAAAATCATTTTAATCAAAATACTCTTGTTAGTAAGAACAAACAAACTGAACTCAGTAAGGACTCATGTCAGCAGGACAGTGTCCATTTTAGTGATTCCTTAGAGAGTGAATCAATTAGGTTATCCCTCCTAAAGTAAAAGGAAGAAGGATGAAAGTCCTTATCTCATTGGTGTATGTTATTCAAACCATAGCCTGGCTTATAGTACTCTATTTCAAATTAATCATTGCAATCTCTCAAGTATTATCCAAGTTGTTACAATGAGGTTTTAGGTTCATAGCCAGTGAATGAAATAATCCACCAAATATATAGGCTGAAGTATCAGTAATCTTTAATAGGTAATACCTGCCTAAGTCTGTAAAGCTTAAAAATGAAGGAGGTGATAATAGATATCCCCAATGTTATCAAATACCTCATAAATTAGCCTTTCTCTTGCCTAAAAGAGGTTGCATTCAAGTGTACAAGGTATACTGTCATCATTAGGTAAGTGTTGCAAGAAAAAGAGCTAACACCTCACAAGGTGATTAAATCCTTTAACAAGGTCACAAATAACAATGTGTTATTGTAACCTTTAATAGGGTTGGCTCCTAAGAGGGCTCACTTCAGAACAGTGAAAAATAGTAACTAGTTACATTGGTGATTTTTCCCATCTTGGGTTTCCACATTAATCTTGGTGTCACCTGTGTATATGTTATTTGTTTTATGCTTTATGTTTATGTACTTAATTACTAAGGTATAATTACATTGGATAGTATAAATATTTCTTTGACACCTGATTTATAGAAGAATATCTTAATTAATCGATTGACAGTGTCAAAGTACTTAAGACATCTAAAGGACAAAGGGTTTGTTTTGGAGTAACTGATTCACCCCTCCCCTCTCAGTTACTTATCTCATTTCCAACAATTGGTATCAGAGCTTCAAGTTCTTTAAAAGAAGGTTTCAAGGCCTAAGATAAATATCAAAGATATCTTACAGAAGGGAGATCCCTAAGCTAAACAAAGACAAATTCCTAGCATGGCAGGAGCTAATGAAGCTACATCTATCTACTATCAGAGATACTGGTTTGCAAATTTTGGAGAGAAAATATGTGGAACCAACAAGGACTATTACTGTGCAATAGATGATGGAATGGAAGCATCACAACATAATGATGATTGACATAGATTCTTCACTCAACTACTCAAAATTTGATGAAGTCAAGGATTACCCTATAACCTATGATATGTGGAAGAAATTATAGGACATTCACGGAGGAGATGCAAATGTTAATAGAACCAAAGAAAAAATTCTAAGAGGACAATTTGACTAGATGAAAATGATAGAAGGAGAAGATATTACAAGATACAGTGAAAGAATCAAGAAGGTTGTGAGTTCCATCAGAGCTGCAGCTAGAATAATTGAAGATACAACAGTGGTGAGCAAGGTACTAAGAACTTTACTTCCTATCTATGCTATTATATTTTTATCCATTCAAGAGACGAGGTGAAATAAAGATATAACTCTAGATACATTAGTGGGAAGGCTTACAACTTTTGATATGGACAACTTTGACAATTAATCTCCTAGCTCTACCAATCTTGAGTTTGCATTAAAAGCAAAATTGAACCTTGGCAAGAAGGATAGATGCTCAAAAGGGAAGCAGATTGAAAGTGATAGTGATGATGAATCTGATGATGGAGATCTTGACATCATTGAAGCACTACTTGCAAGAAGAGATGCAAAAGGAAAATACAGAGAAAACATACCATTGATCTGTTTCTCATGCAATGAGGTTGGTAACATTGCTTCAAAGTGTCCGAACAAAGAAGACAAAGATGAGAAAAAGTTCAACAAATTCAAAGGCAAGAAATATTTCAAGAACTAAAAAAATCTACAAGGATAAAGGTAAGAAGTCTTTTTATATTGCAAAAGATCCTGACAGTGATGAAAAAGAAGAAATGGTTTATATTGCTGTTAAGGATGAGTTTGATGAAGAAGATGAAAAGACAACACTTTTCTCACACATCAATAAAAATGACACATGGACAATTGATAGTGGTTGTTCTCATCACATGATTGGAGATAAGACAAAGTTTGAACATCTTGAACACTATGATGGTGGGAGTGTTAGTTTTGGGAATGATTGTTAGAATAATAAGCAGAAAAATGCAAATATTAACACATATAAGAGAACACAATAACACAAAAATTTAACGTGGTTCACCCAATCCCTGAGCTACGTCCACCAACAACAAGTCCAATGTCTTTATTATTATCCAGTGATTACAATCTAAAACCTAAAAATCAATACTGCCACAAGAAGCTACAAAATCCCTCATACAATGAATCTCAAACCCTAAGCCCTTTTCACAAGTGTTTTTGACTTAACCTAATTAGGGAAAAAATACTTTGACTAATAGAAAATTCATGGCTGCCCTAGGACCCTGCAAGGGGCTTTGCTCCTTGAATTCGAGCTTGGGGGCACTGCCCCCAATCCCCTATAGATAAGTTTGGGGGGAAACCATGCTGAAAGAACCTAAGTCTGATTAGGCTCCACATACATAACAATGATGAACCTTGTCATGTAAGAGGAATAGGTTGCATTGTTCTGAAAAAATGAATCAAATGTGATAATGATTATTGGGTTGAAGGACTGAGGAGAAATATACTCAGTATAGCACAACTAAACAAAATTGGCTTCAAGGTAGAATTCATGAATGGTAAGGCCAAGCTCTTGGGTGGTAAAGGGAACCTAGTTGGAACTGGCAGACAAACAAAAGGTAATCTATTCTATCTTGATCTCACTGAAGGTTCAGGATTTATTGCACAAGTAGAAGAAAGATGGTTATGACATAAAAGGTTGTGTCATGTATACTTTGATAATCTGGTAAAAATAAGCATGAAAAAGAGAGTCAGAGATATTTCTATTTTGAAGAAACCGGAGTGAGCAATATGCAAACAATGTTAGTTCATAAAGATGAGTAAGACTAGTTTCAAAAGAATGAATTATAAAACTGATGAAGTCTTGGAATTGGTACATACTGACCTATGTGGACCAATTGGAACAACAAGCTATACTGGAGAAAAGTATTTTATTCTATTTGTTGATGATCATTCCAGAATGATGACTATCATGTTTCTTAAAGAGAAATCATAAGATTTTTAAAAATTCAAGTAGTATCTTGCAAGAGTTGAAAAGGAAACAAGTAAGAAACTAAAATGCCTAAGATCTAACAGAGGAGGAGAATTCATTTGTAACGAGTTCAATGAATTCTATAATGAGGGAGGAATTAAAAGATAGGTATCTGCCCCTAGTATACCGCAACAAACTGGAATAACAGAGAGAAGAAATAGATCCATTATGAATTGTGCCAGAACTCTAATGATTGAAAATAATTTTGCTACCAAATAATGGAAGGAAGCCATCAACACTACAGTGTTCACCTTGAACCGAGTTCAACTAAAGAAAGGTAGTAACTAGACACCTTTTGAATTATAGTATGGCTATAAACCTAATGTTCATTATTTCAAAGAATTTGGAAGTAGATACTACATCTTGAAGGAAACAAGAAATGGAAAACTAGATGAAAAAGGTGATGAAGGAATATTCCTAGGTTACTCATGTAAAAGAAAAGGATACAAATGTTTGAATCTTACTAGTCATAAGGTCATAGAAAGTGTACATGTCAATATTGTTGAGTTTGCACAAAAATGTGAAGAGAAGAGTAGTAAAGAGCCTAAAGACTACAAGTACTTTGTGTATTATGAACCTAATACTATACCTATGACTCAAGAAATGGTGATGGGATAGAATAACTATCGACCAATGAATATAATAGCACAAACAGTGCAACCCAAGTTGCAAACAGTGCAACTTGAGTTTCTATTAGAAGAGAACGAGTCACAAACAAAAGGAACTGAGTCACAAGTAGAGGAAACCAAGTCACAGACAGAAGGAATTGAGTCACAAGCAGAGGAAAATAAGTCACAGACAGAATAACCTAAGTCACAGATAGAGGAACCCGAGTCACAGACAATGGAACTCAAGCATCAGACAAAGGAACATGAAAGAATATTTGAGAATGATAGACCTAGTGGATCAAGTCCAGAATCTAGACTGAAGGATCTAGTACTTTAAAAATATGTTAAAAGGCATCATGCACCTGAGCAGAGAATTGGAGATTAGACAGAAGGTGTAATGAAAAAATTAAAATTCAAAGGTACATGCTAAGTAAGTGAATTTGAACCTAGAACTGTTAAGGATGCATTGAATGATGAAAGTTGGATAGAAGCAATGAATGAAGAAATGGAGCAGATTGAGAAGAACAAAACTTAGAATCTTGTCCCTAGGCCAAAGGAAAAGAATGTGATTGGAACCAAGTAGGTTTTTAGAAATAAGATGAATGAAAATGGTAAAGTTTCTAGAAATAAGGCTAGACTAGTTTGTAAAGGATATGCTCAAGAAGAGGGTATTGACTATGGAGAAAATTTTTCTCTTGTTGCAAGACTTGAAGGAGTTAGAACTCTTCTGGCATATGTTGCACATAAAGGATAAAAAGTATATCAAATGGATGTGAAATCCACATTTCTGAATGGAATCCTAGAAGAAGAATACTACATTGAACAACCTAAAGGATTTGTTGATCCTAGCAGAAGGAACAGGGTTTGCAAGCTGCAAAAAGCATTGTATGGACAAAAGCAAGCACCCAGAGCCTGATATGAAAGATTGCATAGCTATCTAGTAAGTATTAGATTTCAGAGAATGAATGATAACAGTATATTGTACATCAAAGAAGGACCACAAACCAAAATACTGCTAGCTGAGATATTTGTTGATGACATATTATGTTAGAAACACTGAGAGGGGGAGTGAGTCAGTGTTTGTCTATTTATTCTACTTCAGCAACTTTAAACATTAATCAAATATATATCAATTGAGGCTTAACATAAGAACACATAACACATGATATGATTACAGAGAAACCTTGATCAAAGGAAAACCTCGGTGGGAATTAGTACCCACAAATATTGCACTAGTATATTGAACCTGTTAAAGTTCCTTTGCCCTGTTAGGAGCAGTCTTTACAATGCAAGTACAATGACCTGGTTAAGGGTTTGACCCTGTTAGGAGTCTTTTACAAGTAACCCTATTAGGGGCAAGGACTCACTGTCCAAGAAGCTTACTACTCATTAGGATGAAGGCTACAACCTCCTTGATAGTAGATATACACTATATCCAAATGTGAACTCCTGTATGTGACAAAATTGTCTGATTAGTTCCGGTTGTGCACTGATGCTCTCATACTCTTAAAGAGCTTTATCTTATTCTAACATCTTATACTATTCTTCTATATCTCTACTCTGCCTATTCTTTGACACTTCTAATATACCTTTTCATTATATATATA
>MU224754.1:4356572-4369478 GCA_018584345.1 Thuja plicata
TATATATATATATATAATCATGCCTGAATAGACGCAACTATAAACAAGACCTTAGTCGGCCTAAAAACAATATTCACAATGCTTCTGAATAAATTGGCTTAAGCGTGTTTACAATAATGTTTAATATATCATTAAAAACTTATTAAAATAGGCACTTAGCCTTTACACAAAAAAAGATTACACTCTAATAAAAAAAATGAAGTCGGCTTCATATTGTGTTTTCTGAACTGCTAGTGTACTTGATCTTTTTGTAACTTATCTGTACTAACATTCCATACCATGCGTGTATAGGGTAAGAATAAAAACATATCATAGAGATTATGTCTAAAGGCGCTTAGACTGAATCAGTCATACGCATGTGCGCTGGTGCTCTGATCGACTGTATATCTCTGTTTTGCTCTGTCTTCTATACTTAGCCATTTTGTCTTACAAGTTTAATTGACAAAAATTCATATGAATTTTTTTCCATAATTAAAACACAAAATAAGTCAAATTATCCCTAAGAGTTAACTTTCCAACAATCTCCCCCTTTGTCATTAATGGCAACAAAGGAGTGTGGCCAAGTTACTCAAACTTAGACTACCACCAAAAACTATATGTCATCTTCTTCTATTCATACTTCTTAACATATATATAAAATATACACATAATCCTTATGTACATTACTCCCCCTTTGACATTAATGACAAAGGTGTCAAAATTCTGAGTCCTTGAGTACTTACTATGAGTATACATATAGATAAGCTATCTACAGATTCTTGATCTCTTGCTGCCAGAATGCCTTTAGAGCATCAACTGTTTGTAGATGGGCGCATAGGGCATATGTAAGATTTTTCATCTTGGTCAGATCCATGCTAGGTCCTTGATCATAGGTAGCAATTATTGTATCTATCTGTTTGATGTTTTCATTCAAGACTGCTAGAGAGGGCACTAGTGCATTTCTCAGTTGAGTCTGCCTGATTCTTATCTTATTGATCTCAAACTTTGCCTTTTCAATCTTGTCCAATTGACCTTGATAGATATTGTTGCATACATTAATATCTTGCGAGGATGTTTCAAATGATTTTATAACACTTTCAACCAAGATGTCATCTTCCTCAATCTTTTTGATGTGCTCTAAGGTGAATTTTACTCTGTCCATGCAGTTTGCTATTACATTTCTGCCCTTTGATGCCAACTCTTTCAATATTTTCTAACCAATCTTTAGTGAGTTTAGATCTAGGGAGAAATTCTTTGTCAATTGGTCTAATATTCCCTTCTTATACTCAACTTCAACAATTTTAGTAGCAGAGTCTACTAAACTTGTGAAATGTGATTTGAAGTTCGTCAAGATGTTGTCAACATCATCAATAGACTAAATCTTAGCCATTTTATTGTCTGGTGGCACTAGGTCATTCAGAATTTTCACTATTTCTAGAAAGAGAGGGTTTCTCATGACTTGTTTCTCTTTTTCTTTCTCCATGGCCAACACACTGATTTTAATCAAATCTTCTTCTTCCCAAGCATCTAACATTGCTTCTTCAGGGGTCAAGCTTGAAAACAATGATGGTTTGACGGGTGGAGTCAATATGACATTTTGACTAGCATCCATATTTTTACTTTTCACAGGAATCTCCATAACTGGTGGCTCATTAGATTCATTTTCTTCCTCTTTATTTGAATCTCTAGAGGGAACTTCATCTTGCTGTAAGGATGTGTTATCAGTGCATACTTGCTCTGTCTCTTCAGTGTTGACAAATAATTTTTCCACTTTGTCCATGTCATTGTCAGAAGCAGTCATGGATATCTTATCATCATCAATCACAATAGTTTCTTCTGAATCTTTTCTTGTATCAGAAGGTGATGTGATCTTGGGTACTAAATCCTGTGGACCTGTCATAGGTGCACTTTGAATCACTAGTTCTGTGTTCAGTTTGGGAGGAGCAGGAGTCATCTTTGCTATAGGTGCCATTGTTGGATACATATATCTATCCAGAGATACCTTCTCAAATTCTTTTTGAGTCTCTTATCCAACCAGATCATACTCTTTATTCATGATATAAAGTGTTCTAGTTTTGGTTCTGAGATGAGGTTTTACTAAATCCAACAGTATAGCTTTCTCATCATGCGAGAAAATAGGGAGAAGACTGTCTAATGTTTCTTCTCTTATCCTCATATCTTCTTCAATTTATTTCCTCTTTAATAGGTCTAGTATGTTCCATACTTTTTATGGTAGCACTATTTTGAGTTCTAATACTGACCTTTTTAACTTGATCATATGAGATATAATCATTGAATTAATTTCTGATTTGTCTATCTCTTGATATTTGTCATAGACATTCTTGATAGATTCTAGTCTTCATTCATTAAAAATTTTGTTCTTTATGACTGTTAGACTAGGTCTGAATCCTACCTTAGGAGGGGCTTGAGTGTTCTTTCCCTTGCTCCTTGTAGTTCTTGAGGATGGATGACTTGTTGGAACATTTTTCTTCCTTGTAGTCAACCTGCTAGGTACGGAAGGTGGAGAGGATTCTAAATCAATGGTGTTTGATGGCGTAGATGTACCTTCACCGGATTTCTTCTTCTTCTTCTTCTTCTTCTTCTTCTTCTTCTTCTTCTTCTTCTTCTTCTTCTTCTTCTTCTTCTTAGGAAGATCATCAGACTTTTCAATTTTTACTTCTGTAGGAGTTTTCTCAAGTTCTTTAGCAATCTTAGCTTCTCTATCTTTGTATAGGTCTTCTTGTGTAACCCCATGTACTTTTAGGATATTTGAAGTAATCCTTGATGCCTTCTTCTTATTGTCTGCACTGTATAAGACAAAATCAACTTGAATTGTCTTTTCTCTGTAAGTACCCCATCTAGGTTCATTAGGTTCCTTGGGTGCATATAGGAGAACTTGTGCCTAACATTCCAAAACATGTTCTTCAACTTCATATCCGAGAGAGTGAATCTATTTTTTTCTAGGCTCAACTGCCTCCATGCAAGTACAGTCAACTTCCACCATGAAACATATGGTGTCTTTGTATATCTCAACTATCTTCTCAGGTATCCTAAACCTCTTCTACATGTTAAACCTAAAGGTTTTGATATCCATCTCCATAGAATCCTTCACTCTTCTCTCTGATGTAGCCTTGAGTGATATCTGAGACATAGTACCTATTTACTCCTGTCTAGGTAAAGATTGGAAACTTTACCTACTATGTGGAAGTAGAGATAGATGATCAATGAGCCAAACCTGAATATCTTTCTCTTTTCATGCTTGACATCTCTAATGTTATCAATCAACTATGCGCGCAATATCGCACATAGGTTATACTGAGAATTATCCTTCACCATCTTTACTGCTGCCAGGACAGTTGCAATAGATACACTATTTAGTCTGCTTGCGTGCTGAAATTTGTAACCTAGTATCATGGTGACCAGTTTTATGTAATTTTCCTTAATGGGATCAACTGTCATACCACACCTATCACTTCTAGATAAACATGCTTGTTCAACCTACTTTTTCACATCTTTACTAGTTGGAAGAATGGGTCCTATCTTAGGAAGTCTAGTCATGTCATGAATTAGGTGTGTAGTAATACAGACGGGAACTTCACCAATCTAGTAGAGGTCATCATGTATTTTGTTCAACAGGATTTTTACCCATTCTGGCTCATAAAATTCATGTGCATTAGAATACTCAAAGATAGGGTTATCAGTGAGATGTGCATATTCATCCTTGAATGAATAGTTTGGTTTCATCATTGAATCCATAAGATTTTCTATGCTATTTTCCCCAACTATTTCCCTCTTATAGTAGATGTAAGCGCAAATATCTTCCACGTGTATGACTCCTAGCACATTCTTAGAAAATGCCCCTTCTGCATCATCTAGAATAGACTTGAATGGATGTTTCTTAAAGACAAATCTCTTCCTTTCAGTAATGTCAAAGACTACAGGGATCACCATACTCACTTGTTGATCGACTAAATAGGGTTCCACCATAATTTGAAACAATGTGACAATAAGGGTTTTGTTTCAACTTGCAATCTATTCACAAACTAAACAAATTGATACCTTTGAATGCTTCGATGCTTAGTTCTCCTGTTCTCTACAAATTTTATGATCTCAGATGTAAACAATGAGGATAAACAATCAATCCACCAATTTCTATAAAAGTTTTCAGCATTTAATGCTAGATGTCGTACGTGCTTTCACTGAGACTTTCAAACTTTATTCAGAATGTAGTATAGACAATACGTGAATGCATACTGCTTTATCTTGTTATTACTAATATTAATTCAAAGGCGTATACTCAGAGGTGAGTATACCATCCACATAGGGGTTTAGAGCTAGAATAGCTCCCCCTAAGACCATGAGGGTCAACTATCCAGAATTAGAAGGTGCATCCAATGAGGATGCATCTACTACCTTGTTCTCTTCATTATCCTTCTTTACTTCAACCCAAATTTTTTTGAATTAGTTTTGGCTTTTACAAACTTGACTTCTCCTGATTCTTCAAATAGTGACTTTTTAGGATTCTCATTCTCTTGTCTTTGTGCTCTTGACTTGCAAAACCTTAATATGTGTCCAAATTTTCCATGTGAATGACAAATGATAGGAGGTCTAATGTTGTTATTCATCATGCTACACTACTTGGCTGTGTGTCCATTGAAATTACATATCTAACTTGTAATGTTCTGAAGGTTTCTTTGAGATTGATTTCTCTGATTGTATTGAGTCACATTTCTTTGGTTCTGTTGTGACTAATTTATTTGATTTGTTCTCCAATGTATAACCCTATGACCAAACTTGTTACATGAGTAAAAGAGACCATTAAAAGGTCTTACCTCTTTAAAGTCTCTTTCCAAGTGTCCATGATTTTTACAAGCATAACAAGTTCTGTTAACTTGCTTGAGTTCATCTTTAGGTGGTCCAGTTTTTGCCTGTGCAATATTCTCATTTTTCTTTGCTTCAGTGGATGTCTCTTGTGATTTCTTGATTTTAATTTTAGATATATTGTATCCCATTCCAGTGGTATCACCTTTTATCTTTTGTGCATAAAGATGTGATTGAATTAGATCAGAACTTGTGTGTAGTTTATCAATCTTGTCTTTTGCTCCTGATAGTTCAGATTCAATCTTATTTTTTATGTTTTCCAACTCCAAGATTTTCATATTAGCTTGCATAAGTTCTTCATCTAACTATTTACTTTCTTTGGTCTTCTCTTAAATAGCTGTTAGGCTATCAGTCAATTGATCACTCAATTCTTCAATTTTATCTTTTAAGGACATGTTCTCTTCATTCATTTTCTTGACCATTTTTTTGAGATCATTGGTAGAGTAATCTTTCAGATCTTTCCTTAATTTCTTGATAAGCATTTGAGAGCCATCAATCTTTAGTTTTAGTTCTTCATTTTCTTTTTCAGGTCTATCTATATCTTCAAGGGCTACTTCAAGATTATTTTTCAGATGATTTTCTTCTATTGAATCCATGATCTCCTCAAGTGGTTACACTTTCTTGTAGAGGACCAGAGCTCTAATACCAATTGTTAGAAACACTAAGAGGGAGGGGGGGTGAATTAGTGTTTGTCAATTTATTCTAATTTGGAAAATTTAAACATTAATCAAATATATATCAATTGAGGCTCAACATAAGAAAATATAACACATGATATGATTACGGGGAAACCTTGAACAGAGGAAAACCCCGGTGGAATTAGTACTCACAAATATTGCACTAGTATAATGAAGATGTTAAAGTTCCTTTGCCCTGTTAGGAGTAGTCTTTACAATGCAAGTACAATGACATGGTTAAGGGTCTAACCCTGTTAGGATTCTTTTACAAGTAACCCTATTAGGGATGAGTAATCACTATCCAAGAAGCTTACTCCTCAATAGGATGAAGGCTACAACCTCCTTGATAATAGATATAAACTATATCCAAATGTGAGCTGCTATATGTGACATAATTGTCTGATTAGTTCTGATTGTGCGCTGATGCTCTTATACTCTTAAAGAGCTTTACCTTATTCTAACATCTTGTTCTTTTCTTTTATATCTCTGCTCTGCATATTCTTTGACACTTCTAATATACCTTTTCATTACATATATATATATATATATATATATATGTTCATGCCTGAATAGATGCAACTATAAACAAGACCTTAGTCGGCCTAAAAACAATATTCACAATGATTCCAAATAAATTGGCTTAAGAGTGTTTACAATAATGTTTAATATATCATTACAAACTTATTAAAATAGGCACTTATCCTTTACACAACAAAATATTACACGCTAATAAAAAAACTGAAGTCAGCTTCATACTCTATTTTTTGAATTGCTAGTGTACTTGATCTTTCTGTAACTTATCCGTACTGACATTTCATACCATGTGTGTATAGGGTAAGCATAAAAAAATATCATAGAGCTTATTTCTTAAGGCACTTAGTCTAAATTGATCGTACGCACATGCGCTAGTGCTTTGATCGACTGTATATCTCTATTCTACTCTATCTTCTATACTTAGCCATTTTGTCTTACAAGTTTACTTGACAAAACTTCATATGACTTTGTTGCCATAATGACAACACAAAATAAGTCACATTCTCCCTGAGAGTCAACTTGCCAATATATTATTCACTGGTTATGATGATCTATGCAAAGCATTCTCTGTAGCTACGAGTAAGGAATTTGAGATGTCTATGTTTGGTGAGATCAAATTCTTTGTTGGATTACATTTACATCAAATGAAGGATGGTATCTACATTACTCAATCAAAATATATCAAGGAGATACTTAAGAAATTTTGTATGGAAGATTCCAAACCTATTGGAACATCCATGTGTACTAGACATAAATTGTCTAAAGATGTTGATTCAAAGGAGGTAGATCAAACCAACTACAGATCCAAGATTGGAAAATTACAATATGTTGTTCACACCATACCTGATATTTCATTGGTAGTTGGTATTGTTGCAAGATTTTTAGCTAATCCTAGAGATATTCACCTAATGGAAATAAAAATAATTCTGAGATATCTGAAGGGTATTGAAGACTATGGTTTATGGTATAAGAAAGGTGGAAACTTTGATTTAAAGGCATTCACTAATGCTGATTGTACTGGAAGTGTCGATGATAGGAAAAGCACAAGTGGTGGAGCTTTCTTTCTCAGAAAGAGGTTAGTGTCTTGGACTAGAAAGAAACAGAATTGTATCTCTCAGTCTACAGTAGAGGCAGAATATGTTGCTGCAGTTGTGAACTGTTCAAACATCATATGGATCAATTAGTTATTATTGTAATAAAGTGAAAATGAGGGTGAAGGATTAATATGTGAAGTTTGGAAAGGGGGTTTGATTGATTGATTAATTAGATTAAAGTGTATTTAATTCCTTAACCCTATTTCACACCTTACACTTAATTGAGTTTGCTATTGATTGTATATTTCTATTGTGATTAGGGGAAGATAAGATGCTCCTTTCTTTCACCCTCAAATACACAAATAGGAGATCCAATTTGATCAACGCAAGTAAAAGGGTTAATGCACAAGTGAATCAACTATTTGGAAAGAGAACAAGAAAGGGGATCTTAAATTCTATAAATTAATTGATTAAATATGATTAATGATAGTAATTGAAAAGAGATAGAAGAAAGAACCAACCTTACAATATTGTAGATCAAAGATTTCTATTTTCTAAGGTTTGTAGACTATTTCTGGAAATACTGATAGTTGATCTCAAACTCAAGTGCAGAGACGAACAAAACCCAGAAATAGTTTTTTGATCTGATGTTGTCTTATGAAAAAGGTTGACCCTATACCAAAAATGCCAACCTTGTCCTACACAGATTCGAAAGTGTCCCTGTTCACGCTGTCCGAAAGAAACCTGAAAAGGGTATCCAGATCTAATCTCAGATCTACAGTCCTGTACCTATACCTACAAGAAAAAAGGTTTGTTTTTTGTGGGGGAGGGGTTCTCCTTGGTCAAACCCCAGTTTTGGAATTAACCTTAATGTATAATTGAAATTGCATAAAGATAACAAAGCAAAAACTCAAATTTACCTTTCTTGTAAAGTCCTTGTGGCGGATTCAAATCCGTGAATCCACAAGTATGCTTCAAAATATGGAATGTAGAATGGTAGGATGTCTTCAATATCTTTCTTGTAGATCTCCAACACCAAGTCTTGAATGGGTTCTTGATCTTGAAAAGGGCTTGGAAGAAGATGGATGGAGAGATCACCAAAAGGGCACCTTGTGGCTTGAATCCTTCAATGGCCTCCAATGGATCTCCTTCATGAAAATGGATGCTTGAGAATGATGGATGCTTTCTTGAACTTCACTTACTTGATGCTTGATTAGAAGACTTCATTTTCTCAATGATGCTTGATATCACTTAGACTTCAATGGAGAACTTAGATTCAACTTAGAGAAAATGAGAGGAGAAAGCTTCCTTTTATATGAAACTAGGGCACAATCTTCTAAGGAGGCCTACATAGGATAATTAAATCACCATTAAAGCCTTTAACCTGAGGAGAGGACCTATATTAAATACAATTTAGGAATCCACACTTTGGAACTCAAAACAGTCGACCCAAAAGTGGGAGAGAACTTTTTGTGAGGACCGACATCCGGGAAACTGAAAGTTCCCAGGATTTGGACCCTGAGATAGGGTCGAGGTCATCCCTGTCCTAGGACAGGGCCAAGGTCAACCTTGTCCTAGGTCAGGGCCAAGGTCGACCCTGTCCTAGGAGGTCAACCTTGTCCCTGAATCCCAGAAACATAGGTTTGTATCCCAGAATGTAGAAATCTGGTTAGAAAATGGTGGTTAGAAAGGCAGAATAGGGGGGAAGCCATGTCAAGATTAGGAACCCAGTAAAGGAACTTCTCATGACCCCAAAGCACTTACTCAGAATGCTAAACAAGTCTAAAATGGAAGTGCTTCCATTTTCTGACTATATATTTAGCCCCCACTTTAGCAAGAGTATGAGTTCAACACAAACTCTTGGTAAAGGAGAATATACAGAAAAGACAATCTTATTGGAATCGAAAGGGATAAAGAAAACCTCAAGCCCCCAAGGGACTTAAGTATTTATCAACCCTAAGATCATGATAAGAGAGACATCACTTAGTTAAGGAAAGAGAAAAAGGGTGTGATTATCTCACCCAATGAGAACTTATGTCCCATTGTGTACCACACAAAAGTGTAACTGGAAAGATGGAGTTGAACTGCCTAGTGAATGTGGCTACTCACTAGTCAACCCATGAGGGAGATCCATTCTTAAAGGGATAAAAACATTGTAAATTGAAAACTGGTGGGATTAAGAGATCCGTGTAAATTTAAACTGGAGGGATCAAGAGAACCTAAAAAGTGTAAAAATGACCATGCTTTAAGGATTAGTTTCTTTTAATCCATAAAGGGAAAAAAGTTTTAAGTCTTGCAAACTATTTTGAATGTGTGTGTGTAAAAAGTGAGTAGAGTGTATGCCCCCATGTTAAAGTCATTGCTAACACTTTAACAAGAGCAATGGTTTTAACAGAAACATAAACAACTCTACGGATTATGTTTCCACTGTGAGATGCCCCCAAAGGAAGACAAATCAAGGGAAATAAAACATAAACTTACATAAAAACACAGAAGGGATCCACCTAATGTGGGGTTAGTATGATCATATGATAACATATATATATATATATATGATATTATTGCAAATGACCTAACATCATTCCCCAAAGAAAGTAGAACTACAATCACAAAGGAGGAAAGACACTGAAGAGTTACGAAAAGGAATCTTTTCGGACCACAACCTGGAGACCAAAAAGAATTAGTGCTACCAGGTTGCAGATCCAAGTAGATTATAGAAGGAAACAATTAAAAACAATAGCACAAATACAACATAACATTAAACAACATATAGAATAATGAAGATACACATAGAAGAATTGCACAACAGAGTTGATTCCCTTATCACCTTGCACCAATAGAGTAACAAGGGTCGTATAAAAGAATCTAACAAACATTTAGAGAAACACATTACGGGGAAGCACATTAAAACATACAAACACAAAAAGGGCTACCATAAAGGATGAGCCAATCAAGCACGTTGTCAACCCTCCCCATCTTGGCTTATGTTATTTAGGGTAGGTGGGAAACTCATAAGAGGGTCTATATCCAATATAGTAGGAATGATAGCTAGTTCCAAACAAGGATCCTCTTGAGAATCACATTGCTCGATACTAGGTGTGATTGTTAATTGAGTGGAAATCATATGAGGTAAATCATTATCAAGATCAATGGTCTCATATTCATCACTAAGATCAATAGGATCATTGAGAGTGTCCTCCTTATCAAGGTTGATTGAAATAGGATCCAAGTTGCGAATAGGATCATCATACTCATTCATCTTAACATCATGAATAGTAATGTCTGCTATATCAGGCATAGGTTGATCGAAGGTAGGTAAAGATTTTCGCATCATAGAAGCACAGACTCTAGCATTAGCTCTACATTTCTTACGACATTCATTAGTAGTTTTTTAACGTTTTACTTTGTTTGACACATGCTGAGAACTAGGAGGAATGACAATAGGGTCATTCACAAGTTCTATAGGAGGATTTTCAATAGGTTGTAATGGAAGAGTAGAATTTAGATCAATTTTATTAGCATTAATGGATAAAGGAGGTATTACAGGAGTAGGAAAAAGACCACGGTTGGAATCAATCCGAGGCATACTTAACTCAGCAATTTTGCAATGTTTGTAAGCTTGACATGAGCAAAAGAGATGATCATGGTGAGGAGGACATGAGTTAGGTAATGAAGGCCAAAAGAAATCTAGAGTAGCACAATCCCTATGCCTAGATGGTTGATACAAACTATGATTAATTGTTTTTACTTCTCCATTATGAATGAATTTAAGACATTTATGAATGGGAGAAGCAATAGCATGCATAGCAGTTATCCAAGGTAAACCAAATTTGATTTGAAATTGATTAGAAGTAGGAATCATGATGAAGGTAGTATCTATAACTTTACAACAAAGTTCAATTGGTAAGGTAATAGAACCAAGTGCAGGATAAAGAAAGTCATTACAAGTTTGGATCCATGCATCAGATGAATCATAAAAATCACGTTGTAATCCTTTCATGAAAATATTTTCTTTAGTAATAACATTAATTAAAGATGTGGGATCAACTAAACAACTATGGGTAGGTATCTTAGCATTCCTAGCATAGATATAAAGGGGACCCTCGGGAGCTTTAATCATTTCCAAATCATCAAAGGTAATCAAAAGTTCCCTAGGTCACTTATCCTTAGTTTGTTTTTGAGTTCTAGGTGGAATTGGAAGTTGAAGTGGAGGTGAAGGATCTTGAACAATAAGTTTAGATGGCGCAACACTCTCCACATGATGAACAATGTTATTAAGAGCATCCATCTTTGAATCATAAACAATGTCTACAGAAGATGGTTGAGCTATAGTATTAGTATCATGTGTAGGTAAAGGATTGGTATAAATTTGGAGATTTTGATTAGGAGGAGAAACTGATTTATTTCCACTTCCATCAAGAGTATCAAAAGACAAAGCTTTAGAATCAATAAAGTCTTGAATCTTATGCTTTAGAGAGTAACATTTTTTAGTGTCATGGCTGTTCTAACGGTGGTATTGGTAGAAAGTGGTAGAATCAAAGGATTTGGAAGCTATCATGGTAGGAAGGAGAGGTCGAATAGGAGGAAAGGTAATCATATTAGCACTTAGAAACCTACTCATTATAGAATGAAAAGTTTCAGAGAGAGGAGTAAATGTATGATTCATACGGAACGCAGTGGATGCAGAAGCACTATTGGATGTAGCTACAACTTGATCAACAACCACATTCATCTATTTATTAATCTTGACATAGTTGTTAGGTTTCTAAAACTTATTAGGATTAGGAGCATTATCACTCTTATCAACTAGAAGAGGAGCCATTGGAGTGTTTCTCTCAAACTGACTCACTTGTAATTGATAATGGTGAAGTGCTACACACAATTGTTGAAAGGAGGTAAATTCAGTAAGCAGAATCTTATCTCTAATATCTTTTTGTAAATTTGAAATAAACATATGTTGAATATCAATATCAGGAACAGGATAAGAAATTTGAGCATATAAATGCTTAAATCTACCAATAAAATCTATCAATTTTTCCTTAACATTTTGTTTACAATGCATTAAATCAGATAAGGACACTTGTGGTCAAATGTTATTTTGAAATTGTTGAATGAAGAAATTAGCAAGTTTGGGAAAAGAGTCAATGGAATAAGGAGGTAAGGAACAATACCATTATAAATCCTTATCTCGAAAGGTTCTAGAAAACAATTTATCTAAAATCCTATGGTCATGAGCATAATCACTACAAAGGATTTGAAATGTTTTAACATGAGTAACATGATCACCTTTACCATTGTAATTCTCAAGATGAGGCATATTGACTTGCTGAGGGACAGTAACATGAATGATGTCTAGAGAAAAAGGACTACCCATATCACATGTAGGAATGCTAAATTTGGATTGAGTTAAAGATGCAAGTTGTTGTTGTAAAGATGACATAGTTTGAGCCAAAATAATAATTGTAAAATCATTAGAGGAAACAGGTGGCATAGCAATATTAGGAACACTAGGAAAAGTGTAAGAAGTAGCAGGAATAGAAGACACAAACGATGGAACATTAGGGACCACAGTTGGAAGAGGATTAGTATAAGTAAAAGGCACACTATGATATTAAGGTTGTGAGGTAGGTAAAGATACCGATGGAGCACTCATAGGAATAGGTGCACTTGGGAGAGAAGTTGTTATCAAAGGAGGAGTATAAGTAGGAATACTAGGTAGAGGAATAGAGGAAGGTCCTACACTAGTGACAATAGGGGTGAATCCTAACTCTTGAGCCTCTTGGGCTAAAGGTTTAACATTC
>MU224754.1:4386166-4404871 GCA_018584345.1 Thuja plicata
TACATGGAGTATCAATACTCGAAGTTAAAACAAGACCAGTTATCCCAGATAACATATATAACTGGCAAGTGTTCCAAGATGATCAGGATATTCTAAGGTTCATGCAATGTTTAGATCAGTATGAAAATCAGAGCATAGATTGCAGTTCCTTATTAGAATCAGATAATGGAAAAGATTACATCTTTGAAAATGAAGTGGTTCAATTGAGTTCTAATCAGATTCCTAGGGGTTTGGTTGAACTTGAGGCATTGTTTGATAGTAAACAAAATGATTCAGCAAAGATAAGCAATGCCAATGTTGAGGATTTGGAGGAAGTCAATTTAGGATCACAAAACACTCCTCAAATAGTTTACATAGGAAAAGGTCTGGACTCTCATGTAAGGATAAACCTGATCAAGTTACTGAGAAAATACAAGCATGTTTTTGCTTGGTCATATGAGGACTTGAAGGCATATAGAGAGGACCTTTTTCAACATGAAATTCCTTTGAAATCAGATGTCAAGCCATTTAGATAGAAACAAAGGCCCATTAACCCCTTGTTGGCCCCCAAAATTCAGCAGGAATTGATGAAACTTAAAGATGCTGGGATAATCCAACCTATTAGAAAATCAACATGGGTATCAAATCTAGTGCCAGTTAGAAAAAAGAATGGTGACATCAGATTGTGTGTTGATTTCAGGAATCTAAATATTGCTTCTTTGAAAGATAATTATTCACTACCTAATATGGAAGTAATGTTGCACAAAGTGACTGGTTGTGAATTACTGTCAATGATGGATGGTTTTTCAGGTTACAACCAAGTTCTTATCAAGGAGTCAGAACAATATAAGACTGCATTTACTACTCCTTGGGGAACATATGTTTATATCAGAATGCCTTTTGGTCTGATAAATGCATGTGCAACTTTTCAGAGAGCCATGGATGTTGCTTTCAAAGATTTTATTGATTTGTTCATGGTTGTGTACCAAGATGACTTAACTGCATATTCTAAGAAGGCTAATGATCATTGTGATCATTTGGGTAAAAATTTTAGTAAAGCATTAGAATATGGTGTCTCATTGAACCCCAAAAAATGCCACTTTGCAGTTAAAGAAGGAAAATTGGTTGGGCATATAGTGTCCAGAGAAGGGGTAAGAATAGACCCTGAAAGAGTAGAGGCAATTCAGAAGGTAGTTGCTCCAAAGAAATTAAAAGGTGTACAATCTTTCTTAGGAAAGATTAATTTTGTCAGAAGGTTTGTAGCCAATTTTGCTAAAATTGTCAAGCCCATTGTGAAGTTGTTAAAAAATGATATTAAGTTTGTTTGGAATGATGAGGCTCAACAAGATTTTGAAAGGATAAAGAAGGTAGTGCAGGAAACTCCAGTGTTGAAATCTCCAGATTACACTAAGCCTTTTTCCCTGTTTTCATTTGCATCATTCCATACAATTGCTGCCATTTTGCTTCAGAAAGATGAGCAAGGATTTGAACACCCCATAGCCTTTTACAGTAAATCCTTGCAGGCTGAAGAACTTAACTATGAAATAATGGAAAAACAAGCCTATGCATTGGTAAAGGATATGAAGTCTTTTAGGCCTTACTTGGTGTGTGCCAAGGTGCAGGCCTATGTTCCACATTCAGCAGTTAAAGATATCCTTACCCAGTCAGAGGTCACTGGTAAGAGATGCAAATGGATTAGAAGAATTCAAGAGTTCAATTTGGAAATCAATATCACTAAATTGGTAAGAGGTCAAGGCTTGGCGAAGCTAATGACAGATGAGAACCTAGATTTTGTGCAATCAAATCAAACAGAAGCACATGATCAAGCCATTACCAGTATAGAGAGGCAACCATATTACACTGATATTGTGTTTTTCCTCAAAAATGCTAAATGTCCTGATTGTTTATCTGATAACTAGAAGAGGAGTTTGAAGTTGTAAGCTCAAAGATATGTTTTGATTCAAGGAGATTTATTTTGGAAAGATAAGAATGGTGTACTATTGCTATGCCTTGACAAACATCAAGCTGAGAAAGTCCTAATTGAGATGCATGAAGGACAGTGTGGAGGTCACTTTTCTTCTAAGATCACTGCCCATAAAGTTTTGAGGGCAGGATATTATTGGCCTACCTTGTTCAAAGATACCTATGCACATGTTAGGAAATGTGAGCCATGTTAGAGGTTCTCCAATAAGTTGAAATTCGTAGGTGCTCTGTTCCTTAACCCAGTGAGTACTGAGGCTTCTTTTGCTGTATGGGGCATTGATTTTAATGGTGAATTTCAAGAAAAGTCTAGTGCAGGGTACAGTTGGATTTTAGTTTCCACAGATTACTTTAAAAAATGGATTGAGGCTATCCACACAAGGAAAGAAACTAGTAAGGTGGTTACTAAATTTTTTCTAGAAAACATTCTGACCAGATTTGGTGTGCCAAATAAATTAATTATGGACAATGCTATGAGTTTCAGATCAGAAGAAATGACAAGTTTCTCCGAGCAGTATGGGATTACAATATCATATTCATCCCCATATCATCCACAGGCCAATGGACAAGTTGAGTCTAGCAATAAAAGCATATTGAAAATATTAAAGAGAACTCTGGAACAAAACAAAAGGACATGGCACACAAAATTAAGATTAGCTCTTTGGGCTGATAGAATAACACTTAAGAAGGCAACTGGTCAATCACCTTTTGATTTAGTGTATGGTTTACAAGTGAGGTTTCCTATTAACAATTTATTTCCCATTTTCCAATACATACAAGAAGAACATTTAGATGTCTCTGACAATATGCAAAACAGAATGATGCAGCTGAATGAATTGGATGAAATGAGGAGAAATAGTTAGAAAGAAAATATGAAGCTACAACAGCAAATGAAATATCTATTTGATAGGAGAGCTACTAAGAGAAAGTTCCAAATTGATGATTTAGTTCTCCAATGGAATGCAAGGGTAGAGGATAAAGGCAAGCATAAGAAGTTTGAGTCTTTGTGGCTACGACCATTCATTATTACAGAAAAATTTGGCAAAGACTCATACTTGTTGAAGAATATGGAAGGAGATCTTTTTGAATTTCCTGTGCATGGCCAATTTTTGAAGCCCTTCTTTGAGTAAAGGTCCAAGGTGCACAAGAAAGTATGTATTATATTCTCCTTTCCTTGTCCCTTGTTTGTAAGTTATGTACATATTTCCCTTTCTGCTTTAGGGTTTTTCTCCGTAAGAGGTGGTCTGCAACCAGAGATTCTGTGGTTCTTTATCATAAACTGAGTTTAGCCAATCTGCATCAGAGCCACTGTTGGTTGTATTTCCTATTTTTGCTGGTTCTCCTCATTCCTTGTCCTGCTCTCTACCATTGTTTTAGGTTTTCAAGTCTAAACCTTGCCAAATTTGCAAAAACCCTGAAAAACCCTAGTTATCCAAGTGTTAAACGATGAATTTTAAACCCTAAGCCATGCCTTATGTTTCAGCATTACCTTTTTCATTCACTTAAGGAATGTGTTTTAAGTTAAGTCACCGCGTCGCATTACCCCAGCTGAATATTCCAAAGCTCTTCCTGACTTTACCTTTTCTTTGTGTCACGTGGTCTCATTTAAAAACTGAATATTCCTTTAGCATTCTGAGACTTAGCGATTTCTTTCAGTCGGGTTGTCGCAAGATATTCATGTTATAAAGCTTTGTAAAATATGGGACCCACTGTCAGTTGGGTGATCGCGGGAGAAATCAAACAGTTATAAAAATGTTCTCAGACTTCACAATTACTTCATGTCGCATTTTTTGCCAAATCATGCCAAAGCTAACAGTTAAGTTTTCCTTCAGTCGCGTGGTCTTAGAATAGAATGGCGGTTAAGAGATTTCAGCTCAGACTTCGCGACTAATCGTATGTGGTTGCAGTAATGTTTAGTCGGGATGTCGCCAGGACAAGATAAATGCTTTAGTTTTCCGTTATGCAACAAGTAAACCAATGATTGAGTGACATGTGTCACAAGGCGGGTGGACGTTCAAAAGTGATCACATGACCGCCAGAAGGAAGAAGTGGATTTAGCGACTTCGAGACTAGGTGCTTTCCCTTCAGTCGCGGTGTCTGGAAATAATTTAAGGGTATGCCCGATCATATGGAAATTAAATGACTACTGTCAGATGAAAGAATCAGAAGATCCAATGGTAGTCACGAAGTCTGGAAAGAAAAGTGCCCCAAAGAAAAAGTCCTCCTGACTTGGCGATTAGGGTATGTCATGCAATCGCTATAAGTAAAGAAAAGGCAAATATAACCTGTTAAGGTAAAGTTGAATATATCTCCTGACTGGGTGACTAAAGGTTGTCGCATAGTCTTGAAATAGAATAAAAACACTCAGCGACAAGGAGACAACCGTAAAGGTTAGTGGTAACGGCTAGTCGCCAAGTCTAAAAAAGAAAGATGAGTTAAGGTTAACTGCGCGCAACTTTGTTTTCAGTTGTGTCGCATGATCGCTAGATGATCACTTGGGTCAGCCAAGGTTGAGAAAACACATTGTTGCTAAGTCCGGAGATAGAACCATGGTTAATAACAAAGGCCCATGACAAAGAGACTTAATGTAGTCGCGTGGTCGCCTGATCATAAAATCAGAAAAACGACGGCAATTTCTTGATGTGACACTATGAATCGCTCGGCAACCAATCACAGGCCCGTATTTTGATCACAGTGCAAAAAGGGTAGCTGAGATGTATGAAAGATAATGAATCAGAAGGTGACATGTCATCTCTCTTAAACATTTTATGATTGTTTCGAGGATTCATATTTGAAAATTTGATTTCCTGTAAACTTCAGCAACTAGGGCTAAGTTTTTCAAAGTTCACGGCATGGAAAATTAATGGCAGAACTGATGTTTCCAAATTATGAGCTGTGTACTCTGAATGATGGCTATAAGGAGTTGATAGTGCCTTTATTCTCATTTACCGTACTTTCAAGTTTTTAGACCCAAGTTGCTAGTTTTCAGAAGAGTGATATTTTGTGCAGTTTGTAGTGTATCCAAAGTGATCAGAGAGTTCTAAAATTGTAGAAGATTGTGCTCAGAGAAGTCAGCTGATATTGGAGATTAGATTTGTTTCAATATTGGTAAGAGAAAAAAGAGATTCAGTGTGTTGCAAAGATGAGTAGAGCTGTGAGTGTCGCTTCAACAAGTGGAGGCACTGGAGAGGAACAGAAAGGAAAACTGAGTTTCTCTGATGAGTTTCTCTAGCTTCTTCCAGGTTCAACACAGAATAAGAAGGCCGATGCTAGTGCCCTCCTGGACGAGTAAAAAAACATCCAAGATGCTATGACCTTGGGCACAAGAGTTTACTCTCTTTTCACATACTTCTATAAAAATTCTGATAAGCCCATCCCTGTTTCAAACCCTTGGACATGTGGTCTGGCTAGGTTACTTGTTCCTGATGTTTTCTTAGATGTAGACCTATTTCTTGACCTATAAAATCACTATGATGCCCTAACAAAGACCATCAAAAGGGATGATGGCACTGCCTTGTTAATTTTGAACAGAAATTCATTCATGCAAGCCTTTGGCTTATTCAGTACCATGCCTACGAAAATTGACATGACAAGGTAGGAAAAGAGATACAATTCTAAGCCTGGTATTGCAAAAGGCTTGTTGCAGAAGCATATGTTGAAAAAAATGAAAAATTACTTAGGTCCTATGGTTGAGCCCTATCCATATTATTATAAGGACCTGCACTTCTACATCAAGTACAATGCTTATGCCCAATGTAGAGTGCTAGGGATAGACGCAGATGCAGAGAGAATCAGTTCTGGCATCTTAATGATGGTATTAGACCTACAAGAGGTGCATTCAAGCACCAGTTATGATTACATTCAACATATAATAGATGAAATGCATGAGGGTTTTGTTGCAACGTAGAAAAGATTAAATAACCCCAAGGCGAAGGAGCCTAAATTATTGCATTATTCAGTCCTAATGCACCTTCTCTTATACTTCAATTTTGTAATCATGAAGGTTCATGACTTATCCCCTCAGAGATTCTATCAGACACAACCAAATCCTATCCAGTTTTGGGTTAGGGTTTGGAACTATACTTCTAGGGAGTGTGACTACTGTGCCTTCTAGAATTGAATTGCATATCTAATTGTGCAAAGTTTAGGGACAAGCAGGACCATAGTCCCATTGAAGATCATCCAATTGCTTAGGCCCTGCAATTATAAGGAAAATTGGTCAGGAAACCACAACTGGGGTAATTTCTTCTTGGAGGAGAATTTCACCATAATCAGAGTATATGGGTGTATTCATCCACCCCATTTGTTGCCTTATCATGTGCCTTTGAGAGTAGCTACTATGGAATATATTTGGCAGCTGATGCTAACAGACAATGAGCACTTTGCACCGCATAAAAAGGGGACTATAACCCCTAGACAGTTCAAGATTGCAAATTTTACAATTGGTAAGAATGCCATAGATGAAGTAGGTCAATGGTTGGAGAAGTACAGGATGGCGGTAGCCTCTTACAGGTACATTGACCTAGAAGGCTTCATGACAGGGGTTAGGAAGTTGTATACTCCTACTATGCCTAATACCAACGTCCATTATGAATGCATAGAGGAAGATTCAACAAGAAACCTCTTGGATGAAGATGACATTCATATGAGAAGACTAAGAATCTAGGAGCTGATGAAGCTGCAGACACAAATAAAAAGAAATGGATTATCCTTTGGGGGTTTTTACCCTGATCTCTCCTATTTTGATAGGATTAAGGCCATGATTGACAACTAATATGTGCTAGTAGAACAATTGGATACAGTTCTAGATAAGAAAGGTGCTTAGTCACCTGAACACTATAAATCAGAAGAGGAGAGTGATGATGATAGTGATTATGCACTTCCTCCTGTGCTTCCTCCACCACAACAAGCCCCAAAGCAAAAAATGGCTGAGATCCCACAGTTGCAAGGGGCAGAAGGACATATTATAGATCTAACAGTTGCCACTCAGCCAGATGATGTGGAAGAACCTACTGCAAAAAGGTAGAAGTTAGAATTAGGACAGCCTTTAGAGGAGGGCCAAAGTAAGAAAAAAGATAAGGCTAAGGCCTTAGTACCTGGCACCAGGATATATGATCATAACCTGAGAAAAGCAATTAGGGAAGGCAAGAAGCAACGACCTGACCTAGAAGATGAGGTTGAGATACCACTCAGGGCCTGTGTTGATGAAAGATTGCTTCATCAGCAGAAATTCCTGGATGATGACAACTTTTTAAAGATAGAGGAATTTAAAGATTTCCTCAGATGGCACAAAATAGAGCAGCTAAAGTCCCAATTAACTGTGGATGGAAAAGAAACCATTACCAATGAAGCTTTGGTGGCCCTACAAAATTATGATCCTGAAAGTGAGGACATCTCTCCTGAAGATGCTAGGAAGATGGTGCTAGGAAGTGGGATCTTATTGGCTGAAGGATGGGATTTGGCATCTGCATTCATTATAGATCAAATTAGGAAGCAGCCTGACCTTAAAATGGTTAGCGAAGTCCAAGTAGGAGAAATGATCAAAGGATTTGTCTATAACCCAAAGTCTCAGGCCTTTTCCATGTGGAGTTTGAGCCCTAAGGACCAGAAGCCCCAATTAGTGAACATTCAAGAGAATATGGTGGGGAATCAGATGGTGTGGTCAGTCCAAAATATAGGGGACCTAGAAATTTCCCAAATTATGACACACTGGGCTCAACTAAATGAGGACAAGACAAAGCAATTTTCTGAAAGGTATACTACTTTGCTGGAAGAAATAAGTGCACTGTCTAAGGATAGAAATATGTGCCATATACAACTATACCAGAGGGATCAGTTGATAAAGACATTGATAGATGAGTTGGAGGCAAAGCCCAAGATAGTCTATGTGCCTGCACAACCACCACCTATGCAGATTGAAGAAAAGCCTAAGTCAGAAGAGGCTGTAGAACAAAAGGTGGATGAAGAAAAGGGAAATGCAATAGCTTTGAAAGCATTGAAAGGCATATTACAACATAGGATTGAGATTTTAAAAGACAAAGCTGATGTTGTAATCAATACATATAATAAGTTGCCGATATTGCATACTGAGGTAATGAGGTACCTTATAATTCTAAACCCTTACTTCACAAAATGGTCTGCCAGGGCAAGTTTATTTGAAAATTTGTCATCTTTGCAGTCCATAAGGGAAGATTTTCCTCCACTAGTCATAGAGGTGGAAGATGAGATCAAAAGGGTAAACATTGCTCTCTCATTCTTCAAGGGAAAATTGAACCAGATAGAGGCTAAATTGAGTCTCTTTTTAGCTGATTTAAATAGGTTTATTCCTGCCTTAAAGGGAGAAGATGACCAGGTCAAGGCTATAGATGCCTGGAGGAGTGAGTTTGACACCAAGATGCCTAATGAAGATACATTTCTATTGGGAACCGAGGTTGATATAGAAGGATTTAATAAGATACTGGATAAGGCATTCAAAGCTGAAACAGATATCAACAAGTTCCTACTTGATGTCAAGAACATCACTGATGTAAGATGGGATAGGAAAAAGGTGCAGTTATAGAGTACTCAAGACTTCAAGTGGCCATCAGAAGATGAAGTAAAGGCATGGGAAGTCATGACAACACCGAAGAAAAAGAAGCCTGTGGTAGAGGAAGAAATTTTGGAGGATGAGTGAGGTGAACACTTGGCACTGCACTGTTCATAGACAAGATGGACAGTTATTTCAAAAGGAGATGTAGGTGAGTAGGTGAGCACAACTATCCAGACTCAGCATAAATACACCAACTACCATGTACAAATCAGATTGTAGTCAATAGATCAAGAGAAGAACAAGAGATATCTGTTTATACCTTTTTGACTCAGTCCTTCCACCGCTTCTTCTTTCTCTCTCTTTTGTCTCTCTTGTAACTTTAGGGTTAGGGTTTGTGACCATCCGAAGCTTGTTGCATCCTTAAGGGATTCCAAGGTGGTCATAAACCTATATATAGCATAAGAGTTGTAATAGTTAGAGGTCTTTGATGTTGGAACATTTTGAAGAAGAGATAATATACTACAGAATTCAGATCTTCTGGTTTCTGTCTATCTTTTGAAGCAGTGTAATCTTTCATGTATGAAAAGCTGGATTATATAAATAATATACGGTGCAATTTTTCTCTCCTCCATTGCTGTCTCTTTTTCTTTGTATGTGCTCTTCTATGTTAAGTTTACAAGGTATTCTGAAACATTCTGGTTATAAGGGAACCATTTGATTATTTGCAAGTTTCTTTCAAGGAAAGAATTAAATTTTGTAAGTGATTTCAAAGAGCATACTGCTTTGTTTAAAGATTTGATACAATAGATTTGAGGTGACAGGGTAGCTTGTAAGGCAAATTACCTGAATTGTATGTGAACTGTAAGGCAGTTTACTATGTTTTATTTCTATGATATCTTAGCTTATATTTGACTCTATAGCCCAAAGGATAGGCACTGGTTTAGAAAACAATCTAATAATCTATCTGTGTCTAAGTTGTTCCAATATAAAAAAACCAAATCAATTAAAATACTTTGTTACTAAGAACAAACAAACTGAACTTGTTAAGGACCTCTGTCAGCAGGATACTGTCCATATTATTGATTCCTTGAAGAGTGAATCCGCTAGGTTATCCCTCCTATAAAGAAAAGGAAGAAGGATGAGAATCCTTGTATCACTGGTTATTGTTATGCTTATAACTATGGTTTGTATGGTTATATCTTGCATCTGGTTATGCTTGGTTATTTGCAAGATAATTCATAAGTTGGTTCAATAAAGATACATAACAAATCAGTGTCCACATCAACAAATACTTTGTAAACAAAAATCTTAAGAGGTAAAACCTACCTGAGTATTTTTGGAGCTCAAAAACAAAGAAGGACCTTATCCAGTCCTTAGCAATTAGGCTTTTATTGTCTCTGAATAAGTATTAGAAGGCATAGTGTTCAAGTAGTCATTTCAAGAACTATGATTCATACAAGAAAAATCCCTAACAGAAGTGATGAAGGTATTTTTCTTGGTTACTCTACAAAAAGAAAATCTTACAGATGTTTCAATTTAAGATTAAAGAAGATAACTAAAAGCACGCATGTTAATATTGATGAGAAGTTTATGATTCAAGAGAGGTACTATGAATATGCACCTTTGATTGAAGAAGAACCCAGACCTAACAGTAGAGATACTATGATTGAAGAAATGTTTGATTGCATTGAAGTCTCATGCAATGACCCTGATTCAAGCAATGAAGAACAACAGACTATAGAGGAAGAAGTCACACCTAAGGTTCCTAAGTTTACATCTAGATACCACTCTAAAAATGATATCATTGGAGATCAGAGTAGCAGTGTTTTGACCAGATCAAAAGCAAAGAATTTAACAGTGGATGAAGAGGTATGTTTACTTTCACAAATTAAACCTTTAAGTGTTGAAGATGCTTGTAATGATTCTGATTGGAAAATTGCAATGAAAGAACTAGATCAGATAATCAAGAATGACACATGGGAATTGGTTCCAAGACCAAGTGATAAAAATGTGATTGGAACAAAGTGGATTTTCAGAAACAAAATGAATGAAGAAGGTACAGTAATAAGGAACAAAGAAAGATGACTATGTAAAGGATATGCGCAAAAAGAAGGAATAGACTACACTGATACATTTGCCTCTATGAGCAGACTAGAAGCCATAAAATTGTTTTTGACATATGCAACAATAAAATATTTTAAAGTTTATCAAATGGATGTCAAATCAGCCTTTTTGAATGGAGACTTAAAAGAAGAAGTCTACATAGAATAGCCTGAAGGATTCAACCTTTTAGATAGACCAGACATGGTATGCAGACTGAAGAAAGCACTCTATGGACTAAAGCAGGCCCCAAGAGCATGGTATGAGAGATTAGATGGTTATCTCACAAAGATTAGATTCAAGAAAGGAGCAGTAGATTGCAACTTGTTCACAAGAGAAACACCAGATGGATTACTATTAGTTGCCATATTTGTTGATGACATTATCTTTGGAGGTAATGATAAGCTCAGTAAAGCATTTGCAAAAGAAATGCAAAATGAATTTGAAATGAGTATGATTGGTCCTATAAAATACTTTTTGGGATTAAATGTAAAGCAAACAGATAAAGGAATATTCATTAATTAGTCAAAATATGTGAACAAAATATTGAAAACCTTCAAGATGGAGGATTGCAAGCCAGTATGCACTCCTATGATCACAGGAAGTAAAATTTCAAAAGATGATGACTCCACAGCAGTTGACAAAACATTGTATAAATCTATGATTGGAAAACTTATTTATCTAACTCAATCAAGACCTGACATATCTAATGCAGTTGGCATTGTTGGAAGATTTGCAGCTGAACCCAAGCATAATCACTTAATGGTAGTCAAGAGGATATTCAGATATCTTAAGGGAACTATAGACTATGGTTTATGGTATCCTAAATCAGAGAATACACAACTTCATGTGTATACTAATGTAGATTGGGCAGGTTGTATTGATGACAGAAAGAGAACTTCAGGAGGAGAAGTATTTCTTGGAGAAAGGTTGGTATCTTGGACAAGCAAGAAGAAAAATTGTATTTCTCAGTCAACAACAGAAGCAGATGTTGTAGCAGCACTAAATTGTACAACAATTGTTTGGATCAAGCAGATGGTTAAAGACTTTGGTAATCAGGTTGACTATCCTATTTTTATTCATTATGATAACACCAGTACTATTAACATGTCTAACGACCCTGTGATGCACGCAAAAACAAAACACATAGAGATCAAGTACCATTTTTTGAGAGAAAAAGTTGCAGACAAGGAAGTGACATTGGACTATGTAAGCACAAAAGATCAGTTAGCAGACATTTTCATGAAGCCTTTAGCAAAGGATACTTTTGAGTATCTAAGGGAAAAGTTGGGAGTCATTCCCTCTCCTAAGTTTTATTAAAGAAAGCAACAAGAACATCAGTCTTGTGTGACTGATGAATGGTTGACTACTCTACTTCTAGAGTAGTACCTGAGCTTAATAGTTTATGGTGCCCTTTACCATTGATGTCAATGGGGGAGTATGTACCAGTAAAAACAAGACAAACAAGGAACACATACAAGGAGCTTATACTATGGGGGAGACAAGGAACACAGTAGGGAAGTATGACAATGGGGGAGTATTCAAAGAATACACAGTATATGAAACTGTAGCAGTGTAGATGAGTCTTTGTTGAGGATATTGAGAAGATTGTATTAGAAAGAAGACACCATGAGAAGAAGTTGGTTTTATATCATATGTTGCCATCAATGCCAAAGGGTGAGATTGTTGGATATTTGATTACTGAACAGTTGATTGATTCTATGTTTGTCATTGATGACAACATATAATACACAGTAGTACTTTTGTATGTACTTATCCATATGATGACATGAAGACCAGTGTGGATAGATACATGTTTTTGACATGTTTAATATGCTATGTTCATACATGCAGAACCAGATATGAAGTTTCAGTGAAGATATGTAATTCCGTTATTGACGATTACAGTTCTGGAGGAATAACGATTTAAGGCTGACATATGTAACATGTTGATCGAGTTGTGCCTATCTTCTAGATATGCATGTGTATATTCATGATGAGTTATGATTTTTTGATATCAATCTAAATGAACCAAACATGTTTCAAGAAGATTGCAATGTTATGGTCAATTTGGTAAAGCTGACTTAGTGAAGTGACGCGTATGTTCAGCATTGACTTGCGTGGTTGTAATTATGCTTGCGTGCTTAGTAGAGCTGACAAAGATTTTATGAAGAGTTTTCTAATAGGTACCATGATCTCATACTTAGTGTATGTATTTATACAAGGTCATTTGTGATAAGAAGAGTTGCGAAAGTCAGAGATTGACAAGCAGAGTAGAGTGTTGATATAGCAAAGCTATATTTAACATATGTTGATAATATAGATGTTTATGTTGAAGAATTCAAAATTCAGATTAGATTGTTATATTTCTTTACAAGAGGTTAAAGAATCGGCGCATAAAAGGAACTGATCAGACAAGCAGTGTCACATATAGCAGGTCATCTTGTTGATACAGTGTGTATCATTTATCCAGAAGGTTGTAGCCTTCACCACTTGGACAATGAGTCCTTGGACAGTGAGTCCACCACCCCTAATAGGGTTATTGTAAAAGACTCCTAATAGGGTCTGACCCTTAACCAGGTCAACTATACTACTACATTGTATTAAACAACTCCTAACAGGGTTGAAGAATCTTTTAACAGGGATTACTATAAATAGTATAGTTCTTTGTGGGTACTAATTCCCACTGGGGTTTTTACCATTTTGTTTCCCCGTAACCAAATTGATTAGTTGTGTAATGTGTTATCTGAATGTGCATTTAATTTATATCAATCTAGATTAATAAGTGTAAAAGATTTAAAGTTGCAGATAACTGATTCACCCCCCCCTCTCAGTTATCTCTGAACTATTCTAATAGTATTTACACTTATGTAGTGATGTTACACAAATATCTACATTCAGACCGAGCACAGTTAGTGAATAAAATGAGTTTTTTAGTGTTGATAGAGTTTAGTCGGGCATTGAAGGAAGTTCAGTGTTGACTGAGTCACTCGTGCATTTCAGTCTTGGTTGGGCATTCAGTGGAAGTCGACTAACAAAGATTTATGTTCTATAATTAATTTTTTATAGGCGGCCGACTGAATTGTGATTTATTATTTAGAAGTGCATTCAAGCCGACTTGACAGGGCTTACCATATAAATGAAAGGTCAAGTTTGGATTGAATGTGTGTGTAAGAAAAAAGGATAAGAGAAAAGTAAAAGTGTGGAATTCTATGATATGAAGAGTGAAGGCAAAAGCAGATAGGATTCTGACTGAGTTTAGATTAGTTGGAGCTACAATAGAACATCTGATCAGAAAGGATCTAGTTATAACCAGAATAGAGATCTGAATCAGCAAAGATAGTTGCTTACACATACAGGTTAACTCATTGTCACTTTCTAACAATTGTAGCAGTGATCTAAAATCTCTTAACAGAGTATACTTAATAGTCTTTTTGTAAATCCTCTCACAAGGTAGCATTTCTATGTTTAAGTGTTAAAGACCTCTAACAAGGCCACTCCTCATAGGGTGATTAAATCTTTTAACAAGGTCACACCTAATAGTGTGTTATTGTAATCTTTAACAGGGTTGGATCCTAACAGGGCTCACTTTAGAAGAGTGAAAAATAGTACCTAGTTAAATTGGTGGTTTTTCCCATATTGGGTTTCCATGTTAATCTTGGTGTCACCTGTGTATGTGTTATTTTTTTTATGTTTTATGTTTCTGCACTTAATCACTAAAGTATAATTGCATTGGATATTATAAATATTGCTTTGACACCTAAGTTACAAAAGCATATCTTAATTAACCGAGTGACAGTGTTAAAGTACTTAAGACATTTAAGGGACAAAGGATTTGTTTTGGAGTAACTGATTCACCCCTCCCCTCTTAGTTACTTATCTCATTTCCAATAGATAAATCAACCCCTGATTGGCCAAAAGGTTTGAAGACCAATAATGATGATTCTAAATATATGGCCTTAGATGATTATGTTTTGAACTTGTTAACCCTAGGTTTTCTAATAAAGGTAAATTTTACGTGTCGAAATCCTAAAAAGTAGTGCAAAATCACCCCTTGATGAAGACAATGAGGTCACAAGGCCTCCATGATTGTGATAGCATGTTCTGATAGGCCAAGTTCCTATAGAGATCAAGAGATCCTAGCAATGTAATAAGTCCAAACTTGTAAGGCCTAGTGACTTAGGATGCGTTATAAATCCTATGGTCAACTATGGTCAAATGGACATGGTTTGGGTATAATTGTGTTAGGAAGGGTTTATTTTATGTTGAAATGTTCACACAATTCCAAATACACCCTTGGTAGGTTCCTAGGTTGATTAGGAAGTCAGTTTGTAAATGTTGTCAACAAACTGTGCAATGTTGTCAACAACAAAAGTTGATAATTGTAACTTTTCAATATGTGGTTACCCAATGTTCATAACCAACCAAAATTGGTTTTAAATGGTGGTAATTGATATAAAATTGTGTCAAAAATCTAAGCCAAGTTTTTATAGAAGAAATTGTATGAAGATAATTGAAATTCAATATAGAAAACTTTATTTTCCCATGAAATCCTCTGGTTTTTCTTTGTGTGCAAATTTGTACGGATCTAAATGGAAAAATTAACTTGATAGGAAGTTGGGGAATTGTGTTATATTTAATTTGAATCAAGTTAGGGGTCCTAAGATGGATTATTGAGGGAGAAAATGTGTCACAATCACCTATAGGTAAAAAATTTGACAAAATTTAGGGTTTCAACTTTCTCTCTACATATCTCAAGATGTAACTAGTGGAAAATTATCTATCCTGGTTTAAATGAGATATTGGAGAGTTTAATTTATGATTAAATTTGTTTTAGAATGGGAGGTTGCAGTTGAGGAGAGATATGCATGAAACCCTACCCAGACATCTGCATGTGACTGGCAGAGAGACATAGGCTAAAAGATTGTAGACCCCATAACATTTGATGGGTATTGTTTCAAAGCCAAAAAATGGAGGAATGATGTTATTTCATGTGCCCCAACATGTTCCAAGTGTTGAATTGGTCGAATCCAAGGCTTGAGGGGTACTTATTTCTTTAGGTGCCCCAATTAGCCCTCCTAAGCCAAGGTGAGGGTTTCTCAGTTGGAGGAGTGGTCCAAGGCTCCAATACATGTCCTATTGGGAAAAGTCATGGCCCAACTTGTATTTTTTGAATGTGTAATCATTTATATAGGTCCTGTTAGCACTGCACATCAAAATTTTCAAATTCCCATGCTTTGGAAAATTTTCCCATGTCTTTTGGTTCAAACCCATGTATTTTCATGTCAAAATGTCATTTTGTGGCCAAGTTTTTTAATTTTCTCTATTGTTGGCCTTAGTCGCCCACCTGCACTGATATTTTAAAGAAACCTTTTAAGTGAGTGAGTGAGCGATGATTCATGTTTGGAATGAATCGTGCAGTCATGGTTATGTCCTGTTAGGTCAAGTTAAGTGTGCGAGTGAGTGGCTTGGTCATTAATCTATTTTACTTGCGTAGTCGCGATCCATTTTTGAAGTCAAGATATTAATCTGTGACTAAGCGAGTAAGTTTTGTTGTGTTGATTTCTCACTCGTGGGAAAGAAATTTCTTTGTTAAAAGTCTCAACGAGTTAATGATGAGTTGAGTTTTTTGAGTATCGCACAATCACATTGGTTTTAAGTCTTTAATTTTTGGGTCCACGACTAAGAGAGTTTCATAGGATAAGGTTGATTGTGCACTCAAACTTAGTTATTATGTATATCTTTTGAAGCCTCAAGTGCGCAATGAAGTCATATTTTAGAAAGCGCTCACTCGTGCAGGTTTTGATTGTTGTGTTTTGTGTAGTGCAAGTACGCGATGTATTATGTATTCATCATCAAATGATCCTTGTCACCCAGTCATGTGATGGATATGCATTTTTATGAAGTGCGCGAGTGTGTGACTAAATGTTTAAGTTTTGTTCCTGCTCACTTGCCATTGAATTTTTGTCTCCAATTTTAAGCTCACGAGTGAACAATGAAAGAAGGGATACGTTGATGCTCACTCGCTTAGGTATAAAGTCAAGTGAGAAGATGCTCATGGGTGTGTGATGAAGAAAAGTGGAAAGTTGTCACTCAGTCGCTCATGAAGAAAATTTAGTCAAGAAAGATCAGAGAGTGAGAGATTAATACATGATAAAGGGACTCACTCAGTCATGAAGGATTCATTGATAAGGAAATCTCAGTAGCAAGTATGCGACACAATAAAAAAAGGGTCATCAGTCACTCGCTAATGCTTATGAGCTAGAAAATCTTGCAGCGCAAGTGAGTGATTAAGTTAAAATGTATAAAGAAATTAGTCATCGCTCACCCACTAAGGTATAAAGACAAATCAAAAAGCCATAGCGAATGCATGACTAGAAAGTAATACAAGATTGTTTTGAGAGCCCGCTCACTCGCTGATGCAAAAGACATGATAAGTGAGAATCAGCGAGTGTGCGAGTAAGAAGTGACTAAGTAATGAAGATCATGTCACTCACTCATAGAATTTCAATGAAAGTAAATTCCTGAAAGGCGAGTCCATGATTGATGAAAATAAAATGATGTCTCTTACTCGCTCAAATAAAAAAATAAAGAAAATATAGATCACAAGTGTGTGACTGATAGAATGAAAGGGTCTTGTTGCTTACTCGCAAGGACAAGTTTGAAATGTAAGAAAGGTATAGTGAGTTGCTGACAATTTGACATGTGGTTCATTCCAAGCCTATGAGGGAAAAAAGGGAAACAAGGTGTGTACTTTTTCCAGCAGGGATCATACAGTTTGAATTAATGGCAACATAAGTTATAGAGAGAAGATTGCATAATTCTGCAAGTGCAAGAATTTGACATTCAATTGGGCAAGATGTCGATTTGATGACTATAAGTGTGAATGATTGAGCTTGATTTTGTACATCTCTCATTTCTGCATCCTAAGATTTCCTGTGAAGAGCATTAGACCTTTTTTGTTTGAGATAGTAATTTAAAGAGGAAGGACGAGTCAAGCTATTGTTCCCGCTACTTTGCATGGGTCTGAAAAGAAGGAGGTTACACCAAAAAGAAATGTGGAAGAATTTGCTGAGTTGCTTCCTGGGACTCTAAATACAAATAGTGTGAATTGAGATGAATGGAAAGATAGATGGTGCCAATGCAGAAACCTGGTAACCCCAAATTACTCTAGTAATACCTTGTTCCATTATTTATAGAATAATAGGATTAAAAAAGTCCCAATTTTCAATCCATGGGATTTGAATATGGAAAAATTGATTGTTCTTGATGTCTATGTTGACATAGGTCTTATTAAGGAACTAGCTAAAACCTATTGCCTAGTAGCTAGGGTAATTAGGAAGAAGAATAAAGGGACCCTAGTTTCCATATAAAGGAGGTCAGTGGCAAAAGTATTCAGAATCACTGGTGCATTGTGTAGAGATATTGATTTAAAGAAGATTCAGGCAGACTATGTCAAGAGAGAGCATTTGATTAAGAAATATGAAATGCCCAAATTCATGCCTAGAGTAGATAGGCACCTGGTAAAAATCCAAGACAATCTCAAACCACCTTTTGACCTATCCCTATTTCATCATTACATAAAATGCACCGTGTATGGTTTGAGAAGAGTTTTAGGTTTTTATGGAAATTCTACAATGACTCAAGATGTACTCATGATGGCTATGAACATTCAACACCCAGAGGTTAATACTGATTATGACTATGTGGGATACATAGTTGATGCTATTCATGCTGCATTAGTGGAGATACAGTCAGATGCCCCAGTACCCACCTTCAAGCATTATTCTCATCTCATGTATATGATTTTATATTATAACAGGGCATCTATGGATAAAGAGCTTGAATTGTTTGTTTTAGAGTATGGTGTTGATGCACCAATCCAAAGATGGACTCAGGTATGGGATAGTTCATCCATCAAATCATCATTTATATGCTTTTTTAATTGGATTATAGATGCAATTTTTAATTTATTGGGAACAGATAGGCGTAGACTTCCATTTGAAATCAGAAAAGTTTTGAGACCTTGGGATTATGTTCCAAACTGGCCTATCTCTCACAATTGGGCTGACTTTTTCTTCTTCGATTACATTACTATCATCAGAGTATATGGTTGT
>MU224754.1:4406148-4440369 GCA_018584345.1 Thuja plicata
TTACCATGCAACTCCTTTCTCACATCTCTATTAAAGAGATGTCTCTTCTTCTCTCCGTAGACTAATGAGGTTTCTTCCTCTTCTCAATTATTGTATGAGCAATTCGCTCTCTCTCTCTCTCTCTCTCCTCTTCTTAGGCTTTTCATGCCTCATTCATAATGTCACAAGGGGTTTTTCTTTGCTTTTCCCCTTACCAAAATCTCTTGGCTCATTGTTGGATTCTTGAAGTGCTTTGTGGTTGATCTTGAAATCTTTCTCTCCTTTGGCTTATGGTAAAATCTTCCAACATTTCATTTTCTTGGATTAATACTTGATTAAGGTTACATTCTTTTCATTCTTCTTACAGGAGCAAGCCAAGTTGTTGGTATAGAATAGTGGAGTGATGTTGATGCCTGGTTGGGACTTACAGTCCACATTTGTTATTGATCAAATCAGGAGGCAAGAAGATCCCCTATTAAAAATAGAGTTCGAGATGGATGAAGTTTTGAAAGGATCAAGATTTTATCCTAAATCCAAGACTCTTGCTATATGGTCACTGTCCCCAGCTAGACAAAAGCCTTTGGTCATGAATATCAGAGAGGAAAAGAGGGAAGAAAAAATGATATGGAACTTGCAGAACACTACAGACACTGAGATAGCTTAGTCAATGACACAAGTATCATTCATGAACTTGGAAAAGGTTGATGACCTGTCTAATAGGTATGAAACAACTTTTGGAAAAATGATGGCCTTAGCCAAAAAGCATGAAGAGGTGGTGGTTCAGAACCACACATTGGAAGAAGAAATTGCTAAGTTGAAAGAGGAGTTAGTGGAGAGTAAAAGATAAAAGACTCCAATTCCTCAAGAAGTGTCAAAGACTAAAACAGATGCTGCCACAAAGGCAAAAAAGGATTCAGCAGTGGTAGAAGGCCATTTCAAATAAATGTCACAAGGAGAAAGTGTTAATATCATGTCCATCATTATGGCAATGCTTCAACATCAAATTGATGTTCTGAAGCAGAAGACTGATATTATGTATACACTATATGGTTCATTGCAAGAAGCATCACAGGTAGCTATTAAGGCCATGACTTTCTTGGAGCCTATCTTTAAAACTTGGTTAGGAAGAGATAGGTTGATGGACAAATTGAAGACAACTATGTTATACAGTGATGATTTTCTTGACAAGATCACAGATACAATAGAAATGATCAATGAGGTGAATAACACATATGGTTTCTTCAATGGTAAGGTTGATCTGATAAACAATAATTTGTAACTATTTGGTGACCACTAGCCTCCCTTGATCCCAAAAGTATATGATGAAGTTGGCATTCTGAAGCCGCAGTCAGATTGGATAAATGGATTTGATGGGATATTCATAGATGAGGAGATGTAACAACGCTTGGAAAAGGATGTAAATGCTTAATACTGCAATGAACTGATTGACAACCTATTCAAGGTTGAGAGAGACATGGCAAAATTTGTTATAGAGGCTTGGTCAACTGTTGATGCCAGATGGACAGAGGCTATTGCCAAATTGGAATAGGTAAATACTTTTGATTGGCCCACCACCAAAGAGGTAAATAGGTGGGAAGTGAAGATGAAAGGATGAAGAGGATACTGTCAAACTGCATCAACAGACCCTATTCAGACTTTGCCAACTTTTTTCACCTATGTTCGGTTGTAGTTTTTGTCAACTGCAATTTGTTATTAAAGAAGATTTTGTAAATCTTTCCCAGTAAGTCCATATCTTGTTGCATCCTTAGTTATAAAAGTATTCCAAGACTACTGGAAAAGGGATAGCCATTTTTCATTGGGATGTTTAATATAAAAACTCTGGTTTAAGACTTATAGATATCTTTTGGGTTTTGAAATACTATTGCTTGTAATAGCAATTTTGATCATGAATAAAAATGAAATCCATCAATAGTTTTCTGAAACATATGATGAGCATTTTTTATTCATTATGTTTTTTCTAAATTTTATGTAGATTGAATGTTTAAGAAATGTTCAATTTATGTATTTTTTAGGTAGATTTTGAAATAATTTTAGGGTTCTCTCAAGGAAAGATTAAAATTGCCTAGGAGTATTTTCAGTGGGATTTTAGGTTTTATAATGAATTTGATGAATTTATTTGCTATATGTGTGAGGGTAGATGTATAAGGTATGTCTATGCTTATGTCATATTCTATGACTGTCTTGAATTTATGTTTATGACTAAGAGGGTTAAGACTATGCAACAATGACTCCATGCCCTAGGACTAAGCACTGGTCTATCCTCCATTGAACTAAGTGACTATCACTATTAAAATTGATATTTACTCATGGTTTGGTCTATTTCAATAAAAGTTACAGTGATCAACTCCTGTAATTCCATTCATATTCAACTAGAATAATTTAGTGATTTCATTATTCTAAGTTAGAAGGGTAATCCCGTCCGAGTTAATGGAGCTCAAAGTGTAGGAGGTTTTAAAACCTTGTTTCTATGATTATGTATCTTGCCTGGTTAGTGTCTGGGGTAGATAGAGCAAGCTCTCTAAGAATATTTTCATATCAGAAAGAAAAGGAACTAACAGAAAATGGCAACTCTAGTGGGGACTTTTATCAAGGAATGCGTGAAAGGTTAGTCAGACGATAATATTCCATAATATAGATTCCTTGAAATCCATTTTTTGAAATCTTAAGTTGTGTATTACACTTTAATTGAAGTATATCCTCAAATATCACTATCAAGGTGAATTTTCTTTATTTTATTCCCAAGTTTTTTTGGGTGGTGACTCTGAGTTATTGGTTATAGTGTTTCCAAGGGGAATACTAGTAGATCAAGTGTGTGAAATCTCATTTTGGATACAATGAGGAATACAAAAGTAAACACAAAGAATCACTCTCAGGCAACAACAAAGAGTGGTATTTCTAAAAATTCTAGAAGAAACCATTCTAGGAAAGATGAATCTTATAACAATACTTCTTGGAATCTTAGATCTGTAGGCCACTGTTAGTCCTTAGTTACTATTCCTGAGAAAGAAATAAGTGAACCCCTAAATCCTGAGTCTGACACTACTGGTTACTTTGATGATATATTTAACCCTAGGACAAAGAATATATATCAAGAAAATGGTGAGACATCATCATATTTCAAGGGTATCCCTTATGAACATGTTGAGGACCAAAAGGAAGAAAACCTAATGAATATCTATGACTCTTCTAGTTCTGATATTGAGGGAGTCCTCGGAGACAATGACCTTTTGAAGAGGTAATTTGATGAACTCTTGCTTATCAAGCAAAAAAATGATGAGGCTGGAGAGGAGAAAATTATAAATGTAATCACTGAAAGGGAAAATTTGAAGAAATGGGTTGCCCAATTAAAATTGGCAGCTTAGGGTGTTAATGAAGGATTTCATGGCTTGAATAAAGAACTCTTTGGAGATGTAGACACCCTGAGAAAAGAATGCCAAGAAAGAGAACACCTCCTTAAGAAAAATGATCCCAAAGATACAGGCCCTGTGGTGAGGCAAGTCATCAATTATGAAAGTCAAAAACCCCCTAAGTCTCTGACACCCACACCAAATGTATCAACAGTTAATGTCACACAAATAGGTGTTGAAAAGGGAAAACAAAAGTTCACAGGAATTAAATTCTTTGAACCTAAGACTGAACAATGTATATCTCAAGATATGTTTTCACTATATGTGGAATTAGAAAGGGACTAGAAAGGCCAAAGATGATATTGAAAAATAGTTGGAAAGGGAAGAGCTAGAAGCTGCTACTATAGAGATGAAAAGAAGAATTGCCTTTTTGAGTCCCACAACTAATTCTAATGATATTATTGCAACCAATCAAACTATACCTATATTCAATTCTAATTTGTAGACCAGGAATGCTAACACAAGTACCTAGGCATATGGTGCGGCTCAAGGAATTGCATCACAGTCAAGAGTAAGTGGACTCAATAGAAATATTAGCCACAAAAATGTAGGCATTGGCCATAATATTGGTGGCATTGGTTAGAGTGCTGGCCAAAATATGGGCACTAATTTTCAAAGAAGACCTATTCATTTGGAAAGATATAGGCAATTGTTTTTTGATGGTATCCCTGGCAAACCAAACCCTATTCCTAATGAAGTCATAGATAAGATTCCCAAATTCAGTAGGAATAATGCTATGCCTGGTGAAGAACATCTTAAAGTATTTTCAGATATAATGAATGATTATGAGATTGAAGATGAGGATGCTGTGATGAAATTATTTATGCAATCCTTTTTATGAGGATGCAAGAGACTGGTACCAAGGTCTGCCTGATCATAGTATCTATTCTTGGGATGAATTTTTTAGAAGTTTCAAAGAACAGTATGGTGAAAAGATAAATTCTAGTTTTATGTTGAATGAATTTAACAGTTTGAAAAAATTTACCAATGAAGGCATTGCTTAATTTAATGTAAGATTTCAAAAGGCTATTTATAAGTTGTTCCAAGTATTAAGACTAGATGAAAATGTATGTGTCACCATGTATTCTAATGCTTTGGATGGAAATATTGCTTACCTACTCAGAGATAAAGATCCTCAGACTATGAGAGATGCATATAAATTGGCCATAAACATAGAAAGTAATAGAAGGGCTTTTGGTAAGCTTGGTAAAAGGAATGATGGTACACTCTGGAAAGAGTCAAAAACAAAATCAAATAAAAATCCCAAGGAAGAAGACAAGATGGAAACATTGGTGAGTGTAGTGAAAGATTTTGTTGCTAAGGTAGATAAGAATGAGAAGGGTTTTAAAAACAATAAGCCACAATACCAAAGGCAAGATAAGCCTTACAGATTGCAAGATTTCCCCTATAAGAATTAGTGGAAGGATGGAAAACCTGTATCAGAAGAACAAACTGATCTTAAGAACAAAGACATCCTTGACCCATTGAAAAATAAAAATGCTCATAATGTGGAAAATACTCCTTGGTGCATGGCCTGTAATATGCCTCATTCCCCTTATCAATGTGCAGTAGCTCAGAGTATAGTGGAGCAACATGAAAACATTGGAACACAAGAAAGTCAGAGTGAGAAAAATCCTGCAATAAATATGTGCACACTTACTATTGAAAATGATGATGGTACTTCAGAGGAAGAGCCACAAGAAGACATGCCAATCATAGTAACTAATACAAGCACTAAGTTAGAGCACTTTCAATTTGGGATGCCTAGTGATGAAGAAATATAGTTTTTGACTATTGCTGTTGTGACACAAGCAAGAAGTTCATACCAGCTTAGGAATAGAAAAGTTGATCAAAGTGGGAGACAACCTGATTCACCTATCATTACAGAAGACATAAATGAAGAAGCTACACAAGGTGAACTGAAAGACACCTTAGTTAAAGAAAACAAATTTACTCCTACTCATGACCAAAAAACAAGACAGTTAAAAGAGAGTAAAGGTAAAACATCTTCTAACAATGTCATGAGTTTCCCAACTTTTAACATGAAGCAATCCTTATCTCAGATGAAAGTCTATGTTCCTTTAATTGAGATGTTTAAAATTAAAGAGCACCAAGAACCATCTTTCTCATTGTTATCTGATTTGCCTGGTATACATGATAATAGTGTTCTAAATGATGAACTGAAAGGTGAGCAAAAAGAAAAATATGGAACCCCAATCTATTTGGGAAATATAGTTGTTCAAGAGCTAGATCAGATTGATCCTTTTTATGTTACACTACTCACAAACAATATTTTGCTAAAAAAATGTATGATGGATTTAGGAGCTACTACTAATGTGATGACTTACACTATTATGAAACAATTGGGTGTAGAGGTGGATATTGCTTGAGGTAAGTTTTATGCCATGGACAATAGGGAAGTACTTGTAGTAGGAAATTTGCAAGGGTTAGAGATAAAAATTGCTGCATACCCTATGGTCACTTTTAAAATAGATGTTGTGGTTGTAGATTCACCACCCCATTATCACATGCTCTTATCAAGACAATGTGTTGCAGCCATTGGAGGACATGTATAATTGGATTTTTCTTTTGCTACCATTTCTATTAATGGGAAAGAAGAAAAATTATTAAGGGAGACTAGATCTCCTGTTTATGTTGAGAAGGTTCAACCAAGCATGTTGAATTGCTTTGTGGATGTAGATATGAATAATTTCAAGGTGGAAAAGATTCAACCACAGTTGAAAAACACAGATACCATAGTGGAAGAATTAGAATTGTAGTGGCTTGGACTATGGCAGATGTATTTTGATGGAGCATTCTATAGAGAAGGGTCAAGAGCTGGTGTACTATTTGTCTCTCCATCAGGTATTACTTTCAAATATTCATTTTTTCTATCATTTCAATGTACAAACAATACAAATAATTATGAAGCATTGTTACTGGGATTAGAAATAGCAATCAAGCATGGTGTTAAGTTATTAAGAGTCTTTGGTGATTCACAGCTAGCTATTTCCCAAATTTGATCAATATATGCTGTCAAAAATGATAGGTTGAAACAATATAAGCATGCTGTATGGGATAGCATTGAATTTTTTGATGCATTGTCCGTCAATTGGATAGAGAGATCTAAGAATATCATGGCAGATTTTTTGGCTAATGTGGCTTTGAAAAATGATGACCTAACACTAGTAGGAAGATCTATTGTGGAAACTAAAACTAGGGCTTCCATTCTTGATAATGTGTATAATTGGCAAGTTTTTGAAAGTGATGAGGACATTCTAAATTTTATTCAATGTGTGGATAATTATGAAGAGAAAATTATTGACTGTAATAATTTGATAGAGATTATTGATGGGAGAGAGACTATATTTGGCAATAAAATTCTACAGTTATAGACAAATGAGATTCCCAAAGGACTAACTCAATTAGAGGGATTATTTACTGACAATGATAGTCATATGTGTCAAAAATCTATATTCAAGTTGGATGAATTTGAGGAGGTAAACTTGGGATTAGAATGTAACCCCAGGATTGTATATATTGGAAAGAAATTGGCTCCTCATGTGAAGATAAATTTGATTAGCTTGCTGAAAAGTTTCAAACATGTTTTTGCTTGGTCTTATGAAGACCTAAAGGCTTATAAGGAAAACCTCTTTCAACATGAGATCCCATTAAAAGATGATATAAATCCTTTTAGACAAAAATAGAGGCCAATTAATCCTTTGCTGGCCCCTAAAATGCAACAAGAGTTGGAAAAGCTCAGAGACGTTGGGATCATAAAACCAATCAGACATTCCTCTTGGGTGTCTAATCTGGTCCCCATTAGAAAGAAAAATGGAGATATAAGGCTATGTGTTGATTTTAGGAACCTTAATGTGGCTTCATTAAAAGATAAATATTCTTTACCAAACATGGAGGCAATGCTACAAAGGGTTACTGGTTGTGATTTATTATCTATGATGGATGAATTTTCTAGTTATAACCAGGTGTTGGTTCAAGAAAGTGAGCAATTCAAGATAGCCTTCACAACCCCATTGGGTACATATGTTTATGTAAGAATGCCTTTTGGCCTGAGAAATGCAGAAGCTACTTCTAAAGAGCCATGGATGTGGCTTTTAAGGAGTTTATAAATATAATCATGGTAGTATATTAGGATGATCTTACTGCATATTCCCGAAAGGCTGAAGATCATTGTGAGCATTTGGAAAATATTTTTACTAAAGCCTTGGAGTATGGAATTTCTTTAAATCCAAAGAAATGTCATTTTTTTTCAAAGAAGGTAAATTATTGGGACACATAGTATCTAAAGAAGGTGTCAAGATTGATCCTAAAAGAGTGGAAGCCATTAAAAAACTCTTGCCTCTGAAAAACATCAAAGGTGTTCAGTCTTTTCTAGGAAAAGTGAATTTTGTGAGGAGATTCATTGCAAACTTTGCTGAGATAGTCAAGCCCATTGTTAAATTGTTAAAGAAAAATTCTAAGTTTGAATGGGGTAAGGATGCTCAGCTAGCAGTTGATGAGATAAAAGTATCTATTCAGCAAGCACCTGTACTGAGATCTCTAGATTATGAAAAGTCTTTTTCCATATTTTCTTTTGGTTCATTCCATACAATTGCTGTAGTACTTTTGTAGAAAGATGATGAAGGTTTTGATCATCCCATAGAATTTTTTAGTAAGTCTCTGCAAGCAACAGAGCTCAATTATGAGATAATGGAGGAACAAGAATATGCATTGGTCAAGATAGTCAAAGTTTTCAGACCTTATTTAGTTTGTGCAAAGATAATTGCTTATGTGCCACATGCTACTGTCAAAGATATATTGTCTCAGTCTGAAGTTACTAGAAAGAGGTATAAGTGGATCAACAAGATTCAAGAATTTAATCTAGAAATTCAAGTTACCAAATTGGTAAGGGGTCTGGGTTTGGCCAAACTAATGACTGATACTAACATGGAGCTAGCTCAAGTCAATAGTGTGCAAATAGTAAATATGAACTTAACTAGTATAGAATTGCAGCCATGGTACACTGATATAGTGTTTTTTCTAAAAAATGGTAAATGTCTTGAGCATATGTCAGATAATCAAAAAAGGACTCTGAAATTGCAAGCCCAAAGGTAAGCATTGATACGAGGTGATTTATTTTGGAAAAATAAGGATGGAATTTTATTACTCTGTCTGGATAAATCACAATCTGAAAGAGTTTTAAATGAAATGCATAGTGGTGTGTGTGGTGGACATTATTCTACCAAGACCACAGCCCATAAGATAATCAGAGCTGGATATTATTGGCCATGTCTTTTCAAGGATACCCAGATGTTTGTACAAAGATGTGAACCTTGCCAAAGGTTTTCCTTTAAGATGAAATTTTTAGGAACTCTACCTTTAAATCCTTTGACTATTGAAGCACCTTTTACCCAATGGGGTCTTGATTTTATTGGAGAATTTACAAAAAAAATCTAGTGGAGGCCATAGTTGTATTCTAGTGGCCACAGACTATTTTACAAAATGGATAGAGGAAACTCCATCAAAAAGGGATACTAGAAAGGTAGTGATGGATTCTTTAATGGATAATATTCTGACAAAATTTGGTGTCCCCATGAAGTTAATCATGGACAAAGCCATGTGTCTTAGGGCTGAGGAATTTAAGAATCTCTATGAAGATTATGGCATTACTATATATTATTCCTCACCATATCATCCTAAAGAAAATGGACAATCTGAGTCTAACAATAAAAGCATCATGAAAATCATTAAAAGGACTTTGGAGAAAAATAAAAAAGTCTTAGCATTCAAAACTAAAATTATCCCTTTGGGCTGATAGGGTAACAATGAAGAAAGTGATAGGGGTATCCCCTTTTGAAATGGTCTATGGAACTCAGTCAAGGTTGCCTTTAAATAACCTGTTACCAGTGTATAAATTTCTCCAAGAAGAGGAATTTGAAGAACAAGAACCCATGATGGAAAGGATGGACCAACTCGTGGAACTAGAAGAAATAAGAGAAGAGGCACATAAAAGAAACATGAAACTTCAGCATCACTCCAATTACTTATTTGACAAAAGAGAAATTAAAAGAAAGTTTCAAATAAATGACATGGTGCTTTAGTGGAATGCTAGAAAAGAAGAAAAGGGAAAACATGGTAAATTCTAGTCATTATGGATGGGTCCTTTTGTAATCCAGGAGTTTCATGGTCAAGATTCTTATTTTCTAGAGGATCCAAGTGGTGAGATATAGGAATTTCTAGTGCATGGACAATTCCTAAAGCATTTTTTCTCATGAATTTTCTTTTTCCATGCATAGTAGTTTAGATTTCCCTACTTTAGTATGGTTTTTGTCTGTGTATGTATAGTTTTGTTTTAGTTTGTGCTTTGTCTCCCAGAGTTTTGGTTTCTAATGTCAATTTTGCATTTAACTTTCCCCAGTCAGAGCCATTGTTAGCACTGCACATCAAAACTTTCAAATTCCCATGCTTTGGAAAATTTTCCCACATCTTTTGGTTCAAACCCATGTGTTTTCATGTCAAAATGTCATTTTGTGACCAAGTTTTTAAATTTTCTCTATTTTTGGCCTTAGTCACCCACCGGCGCTGATATTTTAAAGTAACCTTTTAAGTGAGAGAGTGAGCAATGAGTCATGTTTGGAATAAATTGTGTAGTCATGGTTATGTCCTGTTAGGTCAAGTTAAGTGTGCGAGTGAGTGACTTGGTCATTAATCTATTTTACTTGCGCAGTTGTGATCCATTTTTGAAGTCAAGATATTAATCTATGACTAAGCGAGTAAGTTTTGTTATGTTGATCACTCACTCGTGGGAAAGAAAGTTCTTTGTTAAAAGTCTCAGCGAGTTAATGATGATTTGAGTTTTTTGAGTATCGCGCAATCGCGGTGGTTCTAAGTCTTTCATTTTTGGGTCTACGACCGAGCGAGTTTCATAAGTTAAGGTTGATCGCACACTTGGACCTAGTTATTATGTATGTCTTTTGAAGCCGTGAGTGCATGATGAAGTCATATTTTAGAAAGCACTCACTCGTGCAGGTTTTGACTATTGTGTTTTGTGCAGTGCGAGTACATGATGTATTACGCATTTGTCATCAAATGATCCTTGTGTCCCAGTCACGTGGTGGACATACAATGCTATGAAGTGTGCGAGTGCATGTCTAAATGTTTAAGATTTTTTGCTGCTCACTTGCCATTGACTTGTTGTCTCCAATTTTAAGCTCACGAGTGCACGATGAAAGAAAGGATAGGTTGACGCTCACTCACTCAAGTATAAATTCAAGTGAGAAGATGCTTGTGGGTGCACAATGAAGAAAAGTGGAATGTTGTCGCTTAGTCGCTCATGAAGAAAAATAGTCAAGAAAGTTCAGTGAGTGAGCAATTAATACATGATAAAGGGACTCGCTTAGTCTCAAAGGATTCATTGATAAGGAAATCTCAGTAGCGAGTATGCGACACAATGAAAAAAGGGTCATCACTCACTCGCTAATGCTTATGAGCTGGAAACTCTTGCAATGTGAGTGAGTGATTAAGTTAAAATGCATAAAGAAAGTAGTCGTCACTCACCCGCTGAGGTATAAAGACAAATCAGAAAGCCATGGTGACTATGCGACCAGAAAGTAATACATGATTGTTTTGAGAACCTGCTCACTCATTGATGCAAAACACGTGATAAGTGAGAATCAATGAGTGTTCAACTAAGAAGTGACTGAGTAATGAAGATCATGTCGCTCACTCATAGAATTTCAATGAAAGTAAATTCCATAAAGGTGAGTCCACGATTAATGAAAAGAAAATGGTGCCGCTTACTTGCTCAAATACAAACATAAAGAAAAGATAGACTGCAAATGCATGACTAATAGAATGAAAGGGTCTTGTCGCTCACTCCCAAGGACAAGTTTGAAATGTAAGAAAGGTATAGTGAGTTGGTGAAAAATTGACATGTGGTTCATTCCAAGCCTATGAGGGTGAAAAGGGAAACAAGGTGTGTACTTTTTCCAGCAGGGATCATAAAGTTTGAATTAATGGCAGCATTAGTTACAGAGAGATGATTGCGTAATTCTACAAGTGCAAGAATTTTAAATTCAATTGGACAACATGCTGATTTGATGACTATAAGTGTGAATGATTGAGCTTGATTTTGTATAACTCTCATTTTTGCATCCTAATATTTCTTGTGAAGAGTGTTAGAGCTTGTTTGTCTAAGATAGTAATTTGAACAAGAAGGATGAGTCAAGATATTGTTCCCGCTGCTTCACATGGGTCTAAAAAGAAGGAGGTTACACCAAAAAGATACGTGGAAGAATTTTCTGAGTTGCTACCTGAGACTCTGAATACAAATAGTGCGAATTGGGAAGAATGGAAAGATAGATGGTGCCAATGTAGAAACCCGGTCACCCCAAATTACTCTGGTAATACCTTGTTCCATTATTTCTAGAATAATATGATTAAAGTAGTCCCCATTTTCAATCTATGGGATTTGAATATGGAAAAATTGATTGTGCCTAATGTCTATGTTGACATAGTTCTTATTAAGGAACTAGCTAAAAACTACTACCCAGTAGCTAGGTTAATTAGGAAGAGGAATAAAGAGACCCTAGTTTCCATAGAAAGGAGGTCAGTAGAAAAAGTATTCAGAATCACTGGTGCATTGTGCAGAGATATTGATTTAAAGAAGATTCAGGTAGACTATGTCAAGAGAGAGCATTTGATTAATAAATATGAAATGCCCAAATTCATGCATAGAGTAGATAGGCACCTGGTAAAAATCCCAGACAATCTCAAACCACCTTTTGACTTATCCCTATTTCATCATTACATAAAGTGCATGGTGTATGGTTTGAGCAGAGTTTTAGGTTTGGATGGAGATTCTACAATGCCTCAATATGTACTCATGATGGTTATGAACATTCAGCACCCGGAGGTTAATACTGATTATGACTATGTGCGATACATAGTTGATGTTATTCATGTTGCATTAGTGGAGATATAGTCAGATGCCCTAGTACCCACCTTCAAGCATTATTTTCATCTAATGTATATGATTTTATATTATAACAAGGCATCTATAGATAAAGAGCTTGAATTGTTTGTTTTAGAGTATGGTGTTGATGCACTAATTCAAAGATGGACTCAGGTATGGGATAGTTCATCCATCAACTCATTATTTGTATACTTTTGCAATTGGATTGTAGACCCAATTTTTAATTTATTGGGAACAGATAGGCATAGACTTCCATTTGAAATCAGAAAAGTTTTGAGACCTTGGGGTTATGTTCCAAACTAGCCTATCTCTCACAATTGGGATGATTTTTTCTTCTTTGATTATATTACTATCATCAGAGTATATGGTTGTACACAACCACCTCACATCCTCCCCAAGTTTGTTCCTCTTAGGATTGCACTCCTAGAATTTATTTGGCAAATCACTTGGGTTGATAAAGAGTTTTTAGAGGGACATAGAAAGGGTACTTTTATCCCTAGATTATGGGTTGTTTTTGACTTCTCCATTGGGAAAAGAGGATTTGATATGATTAATGACTTCTTGAAAAAATATAGAATGTCTACGACAGTTGCGAGGTTCTGTGATCCAGAACAATTTATGCAAACAACCCTGAGAAGAATGACTCCTTGGCAAAATATTAGAGATCATGAGCCACTGGATGATGAATATGTTGTAAGGAGTAAGTTAAATAAGAATAAAGTACAAGAGAGGAGAAGGAAATGGAATAACTTCATTAGGGAAGAAGTTGAATGGAAAGAGTCAGACAATTCCTTCTTTGGTTTTTTCCCTGATTTCCCATACCTGCAAAGAATAGAGGAAATGCTTAAATCCTATGACACTCTAATGGCATAGGTACAACTGCTTAGTGCTGAGGATGCATAGTCTCAAGAGTCCCCGATTCCTATTGCATTGCATCACCCAAAACATCAAGAACAACAAGAGGAAGAGCAACAACAAGAAGAAGAGGTCGGTGGGCAAGCTACCTTTGCTATAGAACCACCTAGGAAGAAATATAAGAAAGAACACAAAATGATGCAGGACAAGAAAAGTATGGCCAAGGCCATGATTAATGAGCATGGCAAATATTTTAGAAAGTTAAAAAGACAATTACAAAAAGAGCCTCCAATTGAAGGCCAAGGGGATAACCAAATGATTTTGTTTGAAAAGGATGATGAGAGAGTCATGATGGCTAATGAATTCATGAAAGATGATGAATTCATAAGGTCTGAAGAGTTCAAAACCTTTTTAATCAAGTTGAAAAAAAGGACTTGAGGCAAGGATAAACTACAGGTGAAAAAAGCACAGATTTAAATGAGGAGATTGTAAAAACACTCCATGATTATGATCCTAAGAGTGAACTAATTTACTTGGAGCAAGCCAGGTTGTTGGTACAGAATAGTGGAGTGATGTTGATGCCTAGTTGGGACTTACAGTCCACATTTTCATTGATCAAATTAGGAGGCAAGAAGATCCCCTGTTAAAAATAGAGTTTGAGATGGATGAAGTTTTGAAAGGATTAGGATTTTATCCTAACTCCAAAACTCTTGCTATATGGTCATTGGCCCCTGCTACACAAAAGCCTCTGGTCATGACTATCAGAGAGGAAAAGAGGGTAGACAGAATGATATGGAACTTTTAGAACACTACAAACACTAATATAGATCAGTTAATGACACAAGTCTCATTCATAAACTTGGAAAAGGTTGATGACCTATCTAAAAGGTATGAAACAACATTTGGCCAAATGATGGCCTTAGCAAAAAAGCATGAAGAGGTGGTGGTTCAGAACCACACATTGGAAGAAGAAATTGCTAAGTTGAAAGAGGAGTTAGTAGAGAGTAAAAGAGAAAAGTCTCCAATTCCTCAGGAAGTGTCAACGACTAAAACCGATGATGCCATAGAGGCAAAAGAGGATTCATCAGTGGCAGAAGGCCATTCCAAAGAAATATCACAAGGACAAAGCATAAATGTCATGTCCATCATATTGCTAATACTTCAACATCAAATTTATGTTCTGAAGCAGAAGACTGATATAGTGTATACACTATATGGTTTATTTCAAGAAGCATCACAGGTAGCTACTGAGGCCATGACATTCTTGGAGCCTATCTTTAAAACTTGTTTGGGAAGCGACAGGTTGATGGACAAATTGAAGATAGCTATGTTATACAGTGATGATTTTCCTGTTAAGATCATAGATACAGTAGAAATGATCAATGAGGTGAATATCACATATGGTTTCTTGAATGGTAAGGTTGATCTGATAAACAATAAGTTGCAACTATTTGGTGACCAGTGCCCTCCCTTGATCCCAAAATTATATGATGAAGCTGGCATTCTGAAGCCGCAGTCAGATTGGATAAATGGATTTGATGGGATATTCATAGATGAGGAGATTAAAAAAAGCCTGGAAAAGGATGTAAATTCTCAATATTGCAATGAACTGATTGACAACCTATTCAAGGTTGAGAGAGACATGGAAAAATTTGTTACAGAGGCCAGGTCAACTGTTGATACCAGATGGACAGAGGCTACTGCCAAATTGGAATAGATGAAGAATTTTTATTGGCCCACCACCAAAGAGGTAAACAAGTGGGAAGCAAAGCTAAAATGATGAAGAGGATACTGTCAAACTGTACCAATAGACCCTATTCAGACTTTGTCAACTTTTGCCACCTATGTTCGGTTGCAGTTTTTGTCAACTACAATTTGTTATTAAATAAGATTTTGTAAATCTTTCACAGTAAGTTCATAGCTTGTTGCATCCTTAGTTAGAAAAGGATTCCAAGACTAGTGGGAAAGGGATAGCTATTTTTCATTGGGATGTTTAATATAAAAACTCCAGTTTAAGACTTATAGATATCTTTTGGGTTTTGAAATACTATTGGTTGTAATAGCAATTTTGATCATCAATACAAATAAAATCCATCAATAGTTTTCTGAAACATATGATGAGCATTTTGTCTTCATTATGTTTTTTCTAATTTTTTTGTAGATTGAATGTCTAAGGAATGTTCAATTTATGCATCTGTTAGGCATATTTTGAAATAATTTTAGGGTTCTTTCAAGGAAAGATTAAAATTGTATTTTCAGTGGGATTCAAGATTTATAATGAATTTGATGAATTGATTTTCTATATGTGTGAGGGTAGATGTATAAGGTATGTCTATTCTTATGTCAGATTCTATGACTGTCTTGAATTTATGTTTATGACTAAGAGGGTTAAAACTATGCAGCAGTGACTCCATGCCCTAGGACTAAGCACTGGTCTGTCCTACATTGAACTAAGTGACTATCACTATTGAAATTGATCTTTACTCATGGTTTGGTCTATTTTAATAAAATTTATAGTGATCAACTCCTGTAATTCCATTCATATTCATGTAGAATAATTTAGTGATTTCATTATTCTCAGTTAGAAGGGTAATCCCGCTGGAGTTAATGGAGCTCAAAGTGTAGGAGGTTTTAAAACCTTGTTTCTGTCATTCTGTATCTTGCTTGGTCAGTGTCTAGGGTAGATAGAGTAAGCTCTCTAAGAATATTTTTATATCAGCAAGAAAAGGAACTAATAGGTCCCTTGGAATATTTGTGGACAAAAAAAGAAAAGGTGTCCAGAAAAGGCTAATAGGGAGCCAATGCATTTTAGGTCTTTCAAGTGTTGAGAAAATTTGTAACCAAGAATCAGTTTGGTTGGGTTGAAGAGTGTAAGGGGGTTATTTTTGCATGTTGGACTAACCCTAAGGCTTAAGGATTGGTTGGAGTACCATTGATAAAGGTAGTCGGATTAGAGACAATTACCAATTAGGGGAGCATAAACACAAAAAGATCTGTGTGATGGAAAGAAACTTTGAAAGGGGTTATGGGGATTAAATTTGAAGAGTTGGTAAATTAGGAAGAAGACACTAGAAGGTTCAGAGGCCTAGCTTGAGATATCCCAAATAAAAGGGGTAGACTACTTGATTGAACCAAGTAAGGACTGTTAGTAATAACTAAGAGGGGGGGGGGTGAATCAGTGGCCTAAAAAATTTATCCTTCAAAATTAACCACCAATCAATAAATCTCAAATTATTGTGTCCCTACAAGATGCATGCCATGAAATACTAATAATGATTAACTATCTATCAGTTTTCTCTATCAATCCTTATTCTTTCTCGATTACTGATAAGTAGTATAACTATTTACCAAAACTTAGTAAATAAGTAGAGTATACCGATCAATCCAGAGTTAGCTATGTTAGATGCAAGATAGTAAAGAAATGAATCATACACACATAACACATGAATTTTAATGTGGAAACCCTATTAAGGGAAAAACCACTGGGACTAGTACCCCAAATTTTCACTCTTCTAAAGTGAGCCTTGTTAGGATCCAACCTTGTTAAAGGTTACAAACACACTGTTAAGTGCGACCTTGTTAGAGGATTTTATATATAGAGGTTTTCACTTAGTATCAGGCATCTATTGCTACCATCCTTAAATAAGCCTCCTTCTTAGACTATCAATAGGTATCAGGCAAGTCCAATGCTACTTTCATGAATCAACCTTTTTAGCACTCCTTGAGATGTACCTCAATATATATAAGACTATTAAGTCCTGCTCAGTTAAGAGACTTGATGCTTCAATGGTTAAACTGAAACACTATGACCTATTTGTACTACAACTTGAATTATAGATTTTTAGATCTATTTAAGTACAATACCTCTCCAACCAATGTATCAATTCAAGCCTTTGTGCTCCACACTTCCTGCTTTATGATGCTGTGCTCACTGTTTGTCGGTGTCTGCAGAATTCCTTAGCTCTTCCTTCAGCTTGTTTTATTAGCACTGTATGAAGTTGTTCTTCATCAATTTCTATTCAACATCCTCTTTCTATTCACTCCCCTTAATCCCATCCATAAATAAATTAATCTTGTCTCTTATATAGACATAATATTCATTGTCTCTTGGTTCTTGATTATTGATTCTTGGCATGATAAACAATCCAAACAATTAGATTTAAAGAATAACTCCTAATTTGTCTCATAGATATCTTCTTTCTAACTATAAAAATCATCTTTAAATCAATCACTTATCTTTGGTCGAATAAAAAAAAGTAGACAATGAGTTAAGTATATTTTTAGGTCCGCCAGCTAGATATTTTGTCATTTTCTGAACTCTCTGTTCTGTCGGTCACCACTGCAATTAGTTATCATTGACAATTGACTGATCCATCAATGAGACTCTATTTAGCTTCATGATATCCATTTTTTGGGCATCATTGGAAATGTTACTTGTCGGGCAACTTTGTATATTTGGTCATTGGGCACTTTGAGTCTTTAGCTCGTCAGGCAACCTTCTGACTTTGCTCGTTAGGCATTCTATGGTTTTGCTTCATCGGGAAACACTATGCTTTTGATCATCGGGTATCACTGTGACTATTCTTCTTTTATTTTTTAGTCAGTGTTGTTTGTCACTTAGTGAATACTTGACTTTTATGCATTGCTAAAAGAAAAGCTTTGGTTCTCTGAAGTCCTTGGCATTATGTACATGACCGTACAGATGATATCAAGTTGACATCAAACACAATACAGTATATTAAATAATTTAATGCCTTTCATTATCTTCAACTTAAAATTATCAAACATTCAATCAGTTACGTGTCATCAATCTCTCCCTTTGGCATTGATGGAAACATACTATATTATCACACTATACTATTTCTAATACAATATGAAATACAACAGTTGAGATTCATCAAACTACCAATCTCTTTGTTCTGTTAACCGATAAATGTCTGACCACCAGTAAGCTCTATTTTAGCTTAGATTTGATTCTTGCAACTCTCTTTCTTCTTATGTTTTGTGTTCTCTCCTTATGTCAATTTCTCTCCCTTGACTATTCTTCTTTGTTGATGTCTTTTCCTCTTGTCAGCAACTCTCCATGTGAGGCCTACTTTTGACTGTTATAGTTTTACTATATTATTCTCATGCTTTTAGTAGTTTATGCTTTGACATACTTTGACTATTAGAGACTTTTATACATTTGAGGATCGATGGAATCATATGTGATATATTCAGCACCTGATTTTGTAATCAGGGTACTTTTGAGATGCTTTATGTTTTGATTCAGTTTCAGCTTATGATTAATGTCTTATATAGATTTTAATGTATGAATATAATGAGGAATTTGGTTTAGGAAACCAATGCTAGGTTATTTCGGTTCTAATGAAAATGTGGTTTATATGCATATATATTATTGACGTTGTGTTATGTTTCATATCATGTTATTTTGGATCTACTGATGTGTGCATTGAGCGTGCAGGAAAGGTTGACCATGAATCTAAATCGGGGACCCAGTACTAGAACCTATGTAAATACCCATGCTTTCCAAGTTCCTGTCTATATAAAGAGACATGGACCTTGTTTTTATATGATTATTTTGTAAATGTGGTTTGCATGTGTGTCATTAAATTAGTAAATGTTTATGTGAATAATTCATGTCATGGGTTGTAATTTAATGTGCCAATTTAGGAAATTGTTGTAATTTAATTGTTGACATGGCTAGTAAAGGGGAACTAGGGTTAGTTAAGGGTTAACTAAGGTTATCTTGGAGTAGTACCCAAGCTTACCCCAGGGTTAGAAGTTTCTAGAAGTCTTCTTGACATAGAAATCCGTAGGTTAACTTCAGGGTTAGTTTTAAGAGGTCTTTTGGACTCCCAGGGGGTAACCGGGGTCAGTTTTAGTCACCCAACTTGGTACCCTATTGGTTAGGGGTCATTTTCTATCATTAATGAGCCTCTAAACTCATTTATTGCTCCCTTTAAGTTTCATTTTTATTCTTGAGCGAATTTTGAAGAGGAGTGTGACTTTGGTTAACCTCACTCTCTCTTCTACCCAAGTTTCATTCGACTTCACTAATGGAGAGTTAGGCAAGTAGATTAGTTTGGGATTGGTTAGAGTTACCTCACCTTTGGGTTAAGCCTTGATCTTGTTGGAGGTTTTCCTATTTAGGGAAGGATTTAGGATGAGTTGAGTACTCACCCACTCTCTACCCTTAGAGACAAAATTCAGTTTAAAGGAGCCTTTTTGGAAGGAGCTTAGGAAGGATAGCTCAACACCAATCCATTTATCATCCTAGCTTGGAATTAAGGTTGGATTTATTTAAATTAATTTTGTTTGTGTTTATGTGTGTTCTTGAGCTCAAGGACTCCATTAATGGAGTCTTATGTATTTTGAAGCTTTTATTTTCTGATTGGAAATTTTATGTTTGTTTCTCAATGTCTTTATTTTGTGATTAATTTAGAATGGGTCTTTAAGGCACACTCACCCTTGGAAAGGTAGAGTAACCTTGGAGGGGTAGATGGAAATGATTCATGTTAGTGTAGAGTCTCCCATGTGAGGAGGGAAAAACTTGCAGTAAGATGATACCCATGATGTCAAGAAGGGCCTGAGGGCTCCTAGGAGGCATAAGGAGGTTATTTAGGACTGCATCTTGTGAAGATAGTCCTTTTCAAGTCCATGTGAGGCTTGTGTATTCTATATTTATTCTTGGATTTCTTCTTTAGTGAGGTCTACCACTACCCCTATTCTGGAAGGTCTCTTGGAGATACTTCCTCATGTTCATCCTGATGTTAGGAAGCTTCCTTGTGCTTGAGTTCTCTATTTTGTTTCTTTCTTGTTGGGTGTTTCTGTTTGTAACCTGTTCCAGTTTGGATCCCCTAGCTTGGGAGTGGCCTTGTAAAGGCCTAGGTTGGGTGGTGAGAATCCATGGTTAGTCCTCTTTCATCAGGTTTAGCTAGATAAAGGAGTATGTAGAGTTACCCTTCTGTGGAAGATGGGCACTTTTGTTATATGAACATTGTAACCTTGGGTGTTTTAGTATTTATCATTATTTTGCAAGGGTTGTTTGAAACCTTAAAAATCATTGTAAATGTAATCTTATATTATTTTGATGTTCTCTTTATCCATACTTTAGTTGGAGGTTCTACGAATATTATAATCATCCTTTTTATATGTTATTGGGAAGAATTTTTATTTGATTTCGTAATGAAGAATTTTAAATTTATTAGGGAGTTAGATGTTATTAGTTTAAAAAAAATAAAAAATTTCTTCAAAAATTATTAGTTGCTTAAAATATAATTATTTTTCCACTATTATATGGAGGGTAAAATATACATTGCAATGGTGAAACAATAATTTAAAAATCATGTTTCTACCATGTCCCTGTTTTGACATATACAATAATTTTTTTACCAGTCTTATTATTTCATTTTGTACCTTTATATATATATATATATATATATATATATATATATATATATATATATGTATGAGAATATATATATATAAATATAAATATATAATCATATCTAAATATATTATAAAGAAACAAATATGTAAAAAAAAAAAAGATGTAGTGTTGTTGTTTCGGCTGTCAGTTTTAAACTGTTTAAAAAAAAAAGTTCTTTAAAATATTGGGGAGGGTCAAAACCCCCCCAAACCCTTGGCACTGATTTTCTATGGGGACCGTGCAGCTTGCGGGCCACCCACTGTGCTATCCACAGTGGGGAGGCTTCACCGACCGGCATCGGCTGCCCCAAACCCACCCCCCCGTGCCTCCTCCGACTGGCGGTGGTGCCGCCGCTCGCAGCCACCACTGCACCGTCTCCCCTTGTCTCTCTGCTCTGCTTAAAATTGCTGTCACCCCATTTCCTTTCGGCGTCACCCTGCAGCTGCTAATCTCACCACGCCTATGTAATCGCGCCGCCCCTATCACCGCCGCTCATCCATTTTTTCCGCCTCCCCTGCTTTAAACAAGTTTTTTTAAAAAAAATTCCTTTTACATAGTTTCATTTTATACATATATGTTGAATGATTTTAGTTTTTTTTAGCATAAGGTTATTTTAGGGTTGCTAGTTTATGTTTGAGAAATTCATTTTTAGGTAAGATTTGTATACTATATGATTTCATTGTAATGCCATTATGAGGTTAGGGTTATATTATTTTAGAATAGAATAATTTTATTTTTGTTTAGCTTAGGGTTAAAATGTTTGTATAGGAGTTATTTACAAAGTTTAAAATGTTATATTAATGAGTAGATTTGATTTTTTTTTAAAAATAGATTTGATCTTATATTGTTAGATTAGATTTTATTTTATATATAAATTAGATGATTAGTAAACATATTGTTTTAAAGTAAATAATTGGTTTATTTATTATTTCAAGATTAGGGTTATTGTATTATATTATAAACTTTAAATATGTTAGCTAATTTTAATGTTAGGCTTTTAATTTTAATAAAGGGACATTGTTAATTAATATCTTAATATAAGGTTTAGAACATTATTTATCTAATTAAATTATTCATTTTAAATTAATAACCTAGGTAACATTTTATCAATAAGGGGGTCATAAAAACCCTTATCTTCGTGATAGACATCTATTAAGGGTATTATCGCTACCTTTGACTAGCATCATGTATGGTTGACTTTTGGTCAACCATGGTCAAGCCCCTCTTTGATCAGCTTGATTTTTGTACCAAGTGTTCCCAGTACCCTCTAGACCTTTAGGTTTTAGTTTCACACCAATCGGTGATGGTTGACTTTTTGGTCAACTCTGGTTGACTTTTGGGCCAACTGTCTCAATTTTCTTGTATGAGTCTTCCTTAGGGTTTAGAAAACCCTAGTACTTACCTTTTACACATTTCAGGGTATAGTTGACTTTTGGTCAACTATCTCAGTTTGCGTGCAGATTAGGCTTGTAGCTTAAGGAACCCTTTGGGATAGCTCTGAAAGCTATTCCTCCCTTTGTAACCTTTTTGGTTTCTATTTTTCCTCTTGCACCATTTTGCTTGCACATGTTACCTTTGAGGTAGCTCTGTTATCCTCTTTAGTGCGTTTTAAAATTTTTGATCGTGTATTTTTGCCCAACTTTTGGGCATGACATTTTGGTATCAGAGCCATGATTAGCAACATTGGGAACCTAACCCACTATGTTATCACTAAATTTGTCTTACATGTGTAGAATGCCACCTATCACTTGTCAAGCCCATCAGCAAGGGCGTGGTTGGTGACGTGCCCCCATGGCATGCATAGAGGTACGACCTGAGGTAGAGGATCATAGGAGGGATCAGAACCCACCTCCTGAACCCCCTCCCTATCCTAATGCAGCTCTATTGCTAGCTTTTCAGAACCTGGCTAGGCTCATTCTAGACCGCATGCCACCTGTTAATTAGGAAAGAGAGAGAAGTAGGAGCCCACCTCCTAGAGCAGGAGGGAATCAGGCAGACTAGGAAGTGGAGTCCATTGTAGCACCAGGTGGTATACCTAGGGGAGGTGCACAGAGGCTCAATAGAGCACCCCCCGATATCAGGAATCAGATCATAGAGTTGATGAGGCTTAAACCACCTCCCTTAATAGGAGAAGTAGATGGGGTAGGAGCTAAGGCTTGGCTTTTAAGCCTAGAGAGGTGCTTTGGGTTGCAAAATTATGGTAGCAACCTTAAGGCATGGTTCACAATTATTTTGCTTAGAGACGAGGCATCCACTTGGTGGAGGCATGAGGAGACCAAGGGAATTATTGACATTAATACCCTCACTTGGGGAGCTTTCCTCGAGCTCTTCAGAGAGTAGTATATTTCAGAATAGTTTAGACAGCACTGTATAGATGAGTTCCATGAGGTCTTATAGTAGCCCAGTATGAGGGCAAGTTTCTTGACCTCCTACCCTATGTTGAATACATGGGAGACGAGAAGCTGCAGGTGAACAGGTTCACCAAGGGATTAAATCCTATGATTTCAGATAGGGTATGCATGGTACCTTCAAGGAACTTAAGGTTCACGGTGGACAGGGCCTTAGTAGCCGAAGAGATAGTCCAGGGCCCACAAGATTATAGGGATAGGTCACAGAACCATAATACCTCATCTCAGGCCTCTGCATATCAGAAAAACATGTGGAAAGGGAATCAAAGGAACTCTACAGGGACATTTAGGGCCCCACAGCAGCAGCAACAGCAACAACAGTAGCCACAACAATCACAGCAGAACCAGCGTCAGAAGGCACCTCAAGTTTAGCAGGGCTCTAAGTCCAAAGAGTCGCAATCATAGGGTCCTAAGAAGGACCAAAGATCTCAGGCACCATATACCCCTCCAGCACGGACTCAACAGTCCTCTAGGGGTGGTTATAGCGGTTCATCTAGGATTGGAGGATCTCAGTATTCTAGGCCTCCGGGTGTTCAGGTTCAGTCACGGGGGCCATGTTACACTTGTGGTGCCATGGGGCACTTAGCTAGAGAGTGGCCACAGGGTGGTAGTCAGCATGCAGTGGTTTCAAAAATCATAGTAGGGGACACGGGGAAGTCCCACATGGTTTTTGCAGTAGTGGACAGTCACCAGGCAGAGCACTAGCCTACCGTTATTGAGGCCTCAGGTAAGATCAGAGGTAGTGATGTTACTATTATTTTTGATATAGGAGCCATTGACTCCTTTGTTTCTCCATCAGTTGTGGAGTGTTGCGGGCTAGTGGCAGCTAGACAAGAGGTTAGATGGGAAGTAGAGTTAGCTTTAGGAGCTAGAGTTTTCGTAACCTCAATGGTTAGAGATTGTCTGATCTAGATTGGTGGGATGACCACCACAGCATATCTCAGAGTTACTCCCCTTGGATCTTATGGTCTAGTTCTTGGCATGGATTGGCTAAGTTCCCATAGAGCCAAGCTAGGTTTTCATAAGAAGAGGATCAAATGTTTGGATGATGATGGCACAGATATAGTTATTACTGGGGTTCATAGGCCTATATCCCTGCATGTAATATCCGCTATGCAGCTTAAACGATGCATGCGGAAGGGATGCCAGTTTTATTTCATCACCATCATTGATAGGGAAGAAGAGACAGAGAAGGAAAATTCTCTTGACGACTTCCCCATTCTTCAAGAGTTTGTAGATGTGTTTCCATCAGAGCTACCTGGTATGCCTCCTCATAGGGTAGTAGACTTTCAAATTGATCTCATACCAGGAGTTGAGCCAGTTTCTAGAGCACCTTATAGGATGACCACTAATGAGCTTAATGAGCCCAAGTTATAGCTTCAGGAACTATTAGAGAAAGGACACATCTGTCCTAGTGTTTCTCCTTGGGGTGCACTTGTTATCTTTGTGAAGAAGAAATATGGATCACTTAGGTTATGCATGGATTATCGACAGTTGAACAAGGTGACCATCAAGAATTGGTATCCACTTCCTAGGATCGATGACTTGTTCGATCAGTTGCAGGGTGCCCGAGTCTTCTCTAAGATAGACCTCAAATCAGGTTACCATCAGTTGAGGATCGTGGATAATGATATTCACAAGACCACATTCCGCACTAGATATGGCCACTATGAGTTCACTGTGGTTCCATTCAGTCTTACAAATGCTCCAGCTGTGTTCATGAGTCTTATGAACGGAGTATTTCAAAGCTTCCTTGACAAGTTTGTAGTGGTGTTTCTCGATGACATCTTGATATTCCAAAGATGAGAGAGAGCATGAGGAACACTTGAGGCAAGTTTTGCAGTGTCTTAGAGACAATTAGTTATATGGTAGCTTGGCGAAGTGTGCTTTCTTCAAAGTGGAGGTCAATTACCTTGGCCATGTTATTTCAGGTGATGGAATCTCAGTAGACCCATTGAAGATTGATGCCTTTATGGATTGGCCGAAACCTACCACTGTGATCGAGGTTAGGAGTTTCATGGGTTTCAGACAGTTTGTTAATGGGTTCTATCAGGTAGCACACCCGATTACTTCTCTTTAGTGAAAGGGAAAGAAGTTTGAGTGGACTGAGAAGTGTGAAAGGGCTTTTTAGGAGCTCAATAGAGCACTTACCAGTGCACCCATTCTAGCTATACCAGAGCCTTTAGCAGACTTTATGGTATGCACAGACACATCCTTGGATGGTTTGGGATTAGTTCTTAAGCAGGGTGGGCGAGCTATAGCTTACGAGTCTAGGAAACTAAAGACTCACAAGCTCAACTACCCTACCCATGACCTTGAGCTCACAGTAGTGGTTCATGCTTTAGTCAGATGGTGACATTTTCTCTTAGGACATTGGTTCAAACTTCATTTAGACCATCAGAGTCTTTAGTACATCTTCACTCAGCCAAACCTTAATGCTAGACAGAGGAGATGGATGGAGTTCTCATGTGAATATGATTTTGATGTCCATTACATCAAAGGGAAAGAGAACATGGTCATCGATGCCTTGAGTAGGAGATGGCATGAGCTTTCTTCTATGTCTACTGGCATGGATTTGAGAGATCACATCCTTTCTCACTTGCAAGAGGATGAGTTGTACGTAGAGGTTTGTGAGTTGATTCAATCCTAGAGACCCCTTGAGGGAAAGTTTTCAGAGTATGCCTTAGAGTCCGATGGACTATTGCGTCATAGGGGATGTATCTATATACCTTCTTCCAGAGGATTGCATGAGTCTCTGATGCTTGAGACTCATAGGGCCCATTATGCAGTGCATCCCGGAGTTAAGGAGATACATGCCAACTTGAGGCAACTATATCATTGGCCAGGCATGAGGTTGCAAATTGTAGAGATGGTAGCTAGATGCCTAGAGTGCCAAAGGGTGAAGGTAGAACACCATCATCTAGGTGGTCTCCTTCAGCCTCATGAGGTACCAGTGTGGAAATGGGACACCATATCTATGGATTTCATAGTAGGCCTTCCTATGTCTTCTTTTCGTCATGATGCCATCATGGTGATAGTCGACAAGTTGACTAAGGTGGCTCACTTTTCACCCGTGCATACTACCTTTACCGCACCAGCAGTGGTACAAGTGTTCTTGCAAGATATAGTCAAACTAAATGGTGTACCTCATAAGATCATCTCAGATAGAGATTCTCTCTTCACTTCATCCTTTTGAAAAGAACTTCAGGAAGCTATGGGTACTAGACTCAACTTTAGTACAACTTATCATCCTAAGATAGATGGTTAGACCAAGAGGGTCAATCAAGTATTGGAGGACATGCTTCGCATGTATGTCATGGACCATCAGACCCAGTGGGAAGAATACCTAGACCTAGTGGAGTTTACCTATAACCATGGGCACCAGACTTCCTTGGGTATGCCTCCCTATCAGGCTCTTTATGGTATACCATGTAGGACCCCACTCAGTTCGGATAGGATCGAGGATAGAGTTTCCATTGGTCATGAGCTAGTTAGGGATATGGAGTAGTAGGTGACTTTGATTAGGCAGTGAATTAAGGAAGCTAAAGATATGCAGAAGAAGTATGCAGATGTGAAGAGGATTGATTGAGCCTATCTAGTTGGAGACAAAGTCTTCTTGAGAGTGTGACCGCATAAGAGTCCAATCCATTTTGGAAAGGGCTCTAAGCTAGCACCCCATTTTGTTGGACCTTTTGAGATCCTTGAGAGGATAGGACCAGTTGCATACCATTTAGCATTGCCACCTAGCCTATCACACATCCATGATGTGTTTCTTGTTTCAGTTCTAAGGAAGTACATTTATGATGAGTCTCATGTGATAGATTGGGATGCCTTGCAGGTGGAGTCAGATGAGCAGCTAGCTTTGGAGCCAATTTGTATATTGGCTCAGTGAACATTGGGTCTTCAAGGTAGAGAGTTGGAAAAGGTTAGGGTCCAGTGGGATTGCTATGAAAAGGTTACAGCCTCTTGGGAGGACACAACATAGATGAGATCACAGTACCCTCACCTCTTCGATGAACTCCAAGAGGAAGTTCATGCCTAGAGGGGGTGGATGTGAAGCCTACTTTTGACTGTTATAGTTTTACTATATTATTCTCATGATTTCAGTAGTTTATGCTTTGACATAATTTGACTATCAGAGACTTTTTATACATTTGAGGATCAGTGGAATCCTGTGTTATATATTCAACACCTGATTTTGTAATCAGGGTACTTTTGAGATGTTTTATGTTCTGATTCAGTTTCAGCTTACGATTGATGTCTTATATCGATTTTAATGTATGAATATAATATGAGGAATTTGGTTTAGGAAACCAATGCTATGTTATTTCAGTTCTAATGCAAATGTGGTTTATATGCATATATATTATTGACGTTGTGTTATGATTCATATCATGTTGTTTTGGATCTATTGATATGTGCATTGAGTGTGCAGGAAAGTTTGACCATGGATCTAAATCGGGGACCCAGTACTCGAACGTATGTAAATACCCATGCTTTCCAAGGTCCTGTCTATATAAAAAGACATGGACCTCATTGTTATGTGATTATTTTGTAAACACGGTTTGCATGTGTGTCATTAAATTAGTAAATGTTTATGTGAATAAGTCATGTCATGGGTTTTAATTTAATGTGCTAAATTTGGCAATTGTTGTAATTTAATTATTGACATGGCTAGTAAAGGGGAACAAGGGTTAGTTTAGGGTTAACTAAGGTTATCTTGGAGTAGTAACCAAGCTTACCCTAGTGTTAGAAGTTTCTAGAAGTCTTCTTGACTTAGAAATCCGTAGGTTAACTTCAAGGTTAGTTTTAAGAGGTCTTTTGGACTCCCAGGAGGTAACCGGGGTCAGTTTTAGTCAGCCAACTTGGTACCCTATGGGTTAGGAGTCATTTTTTTTCATTAATGAGCCTCTAAAATTATTTATTGCTCCCTTTAAGTGTCATTTTCAGTCTTGAGCAAATTTTAAAGACGAGTGTGACTTTGGTTAACCTCACTCTCTCTTCTACCCAAGTTTCATTTGACTTCACCCATGGAGAGTTAGGCAAGTCGATTAGTTTAAGATTGGTTAGAGTTACCTAACCTTTGGGTTAATCCTTTCTCTTATTGGAGATTTTCCTATTTAGGGAAGGATTTAGGATGAGTTGAGTGTTCACCCACTCTCTACCCTTATAGACAGAATTTGGTTTGAAGGAGCCTTTTTGGAAGGAGCTTAGGAAGGATAGCTCAACACTAATCCATTCATTATCCTAGCTTGGAATTAAGGTTGGATTTCTTGCAAGTAATTTTTTTTGTGTTTATGTGTGTTCTTGAGCTCAAGGACTCCATTAATGGAGTGTTATGTGTTTTGAAGCTTTTATTTTTTAATTTTTAATTTTATGTTTGTTTCTCAATGTCTTTATTTTGTGATTAATTTAGAATGGGTCTTCAAGGCACACTCACCCTTGGGAGGGCAGAGTAACCTTGGAGGGGTAGATGGAAATGATTCATGTTAGTGTAGACTCTCCCATGTGAGGAGGGAAAAACCTGGGGTAACATGATACCCATGATGCCAAGAAGGGCCTGAGGGCTCCTAGGAGGCATAAGGAGGTTATTTAGGACTGCATCTTTTGAAGATGGTCCTTTTCAAGTCCATGTGAGGCTTGTGTATTCTTTATTTATTCTTGGCTTTCTCCTTCAGTGAGGTCTACCACTAACCCTATTCTAGAAGGTCTCTTGGAGATACTTCCTCATGTTCATCCTGATGTTGGGAAGCTTTCTTGTGCTTGAGTTCTCTATTTTGTTTCCTACTTGTTGGGTGTTTTTGTTTTTAACCCGTTCCAGTTTGGATCCCATAGCTCAGGGGTGGCCTTGTAAAGGCCTAGGGTTGGTGGTGAGCATCCATGGTTAGTCCTCTTTCATCAAGTTTAGCTAGATAAAGGAGTATGTAGAGTTACCCTTATGTGGAAGATGGGCACCTTTGTTTTTAGGAACATTGTAACCTTGATTGTTTTAGTATTTATCATTATTTTGCAAGGGTTGTTTGAAACCTTAAAAATCATTGTAAATGTAATCTTATATTATTTCATGGTTCTCTTTATCCATACTTTAGTTGGAGGTTCTACGAATATTGTAATCATCCTTTTTATATGTTATTGGGAAGAAATTTTATTTGATTTCATAATGAAGAATTTTAAATTTATTAGGGAGTTATATGTTCTTAGTTTTAAAAAAAAAAGATTTCTTCAAAAATTATTAGTTGCTTAAAATTTTATTATTTTTCCACCGTTATGTGGAGGGTAAAATATACATTGTAATGGTGAAACAATAATTTAAAAATCATGTTTCTACCATGTCCTTGTTTTGACATATACAGTAATTTTGTTACCAGTCTTATTATTTCATTTTGCACCTTTATATATATATATATATATATAGAATCATATCTAAATATATTATAAAGAAAAAAATATTTAACAAAAAAAAAAAGATGAAGTGTTGTTGTTTCGGCCATCGGTTTTAAACTGTTTAAAAAAAAAAATTCTTTAAAATATTGGGGAGGGTCGAAACCCCCCCAAACCCTCGGCACTAATTTTCTGTGGGGGCCGCGTAGCTTGCAGGCCACCCACTGTTCTATGCACAGTGGGAGGGCTCTGCCAACCGGCGTCAGCCGCCCCAAACCTAGCTCCTGTGCCTCCTTCGACAGGAATTGGTGCCGCCACTCGCGGCCACCACCGCACTGCCTCCCCTTCTCTCTCCACTCTTCTTAAAACTATTGCTGCCCCATTTCCTTTCAGCGCCGCCCTGCGGCTGCTAATCTCACCATGCCTGTGTAATCACGCCACCCCTATCACCGCCGCTCCTCCATTTTTGCCGCCTCCCCTGCTTCAAACAAGTTTTAAAAAAAAAAAAATTCCTTTTACATAGTTTCGTTTTATACATATATGTTGAATGATTTTAGTTTTTTTTAGCATAAGGTTATTTTAGGGTTGCCAGTTTATGTTTGGGAAATTCATTTTTAGGTAAGATTTTTATACTATATGATTTCATTGTAATTCCATTGTGAGGTTAGGGTTATATTATTTTAGAATAGGATGATTTTATTTTTGTTTAGCTTAGGGTTAAAATATTTATATAGGAGTTATTTACAAAGTTTAAAATGTTATATTAATGAGTAGATTTGATTTTTTTTAAAACTAGATTTGATCTTATATTGTTAGATTAGATTTTATTTTATATATAAATTAGATGATTAGTAAACATATTGTTTTAAAGTAAATAATTGGTTTATTTATTATTTCAAAATTAGGGTTATTGTATTAAATTATAAACTTTAAATATGTTAACTAATTTTAATGTTAGGCTTTTAATTTTAATAAAGGGACATTGTTAATTAATATCTTAATATAATGTTTAGAACGTTATTTATGTAGTTAAATTGTTTATTTTAAATTAATAACCTAGGTAATATTTTATCGATAAGGCGGTCATAACAACCCCTTTTCTTCACGATATACATCTATTAAGGGTATTATCGCTACCTTTGACCAGCGTCATGTATGGTTGAATTTTGGTCAACCATGGTCAAACCCCTCTCCGATCAGCTTGATTTTTGTACGAGGTGTTCCCGGTACCCTCTAGACCTTTAGGTTTCAGTTTCACGCCAATCAGTGACAGTTGACTTTTGGGCCAACTATCTCGATTTGCATGTATGAGTCTTCCTTAGGGTTTAGAAAAACCTAGTACTTACCTTTCATGCATTTTAGGGTATAGTTGACGTTTGGTCAACTATCTCAGTTTGCGTGCAGATCAGGCTTGTAGCTTAAGGAACCCTTTGGGATAGCTCTGAAAGCTATTCCTCTCTTTGTAACCTTTCTAGTTTCTATTTTTCCTGTTACACCATTTTGCGTGAACATGTTACCTTTGAGGTAGTTCTGTTATCCTCTTTAGTGTGTTTTAAAATTTTTGATTGTGTGTTTTTGCCTAACTTTTGGGCATGACACTCCATTTGTATAATATTTCCATATAATTTCTCTCCCTAAGGATATAGTCTCTCCCTGTTGGAGTAATGTGATAATGGATAATCTCTCTCCCTTTTCTGAAGGATATGATAATATGGATAATCTCTCTCCCTTTGACAATAATGCCAAACAAATATCTTACAATAATGTCAAACAATCATTTCTTTCTATCCATAATATATTCCTTGAATCTCCCTTATCCATCAAAAACACAACAATATGCTCTGGTGCTTAGTGATGATATATACCTGTTTGCATATAGATGTAGCCTTAAATTTCATCTCTTTCCTTGCATCAACATTAATGATATTATGATAATATGTAGGTTGATGTAGCCTTCTAGTCATTTTACTGACTAGTAGACAAGGGTTCGACCCCTAGTTTCTTTCTCAAGTACTCAAATGTATCCTTGGGAAGTGGCTTGGTGAAGATATCAGCTAATTTTTCTTTGGATTGCACATACTCAAGTGTCACCTCCTTTTCTTAAACTTGTTCTCTCAAATAATGATACTTTATGGAAATGTGTTTAGTCTTAGCATGCATGACTAGATTCTTGGAAATTTTTATTGTACTAGTGTTATTGCAATAGATAATTACTGGTTCTAGGATCTTCATATGCATACCTTCCAGTAACTATTTGATCCATGCAATATTTGAGAAATTTGTAGCAGCAACAACATATTCTGCTTCTACAGTAGACTGAGAGATTCATCCTTGCTTTTTTTTGGTCCATGTGACAAGTCTATCACCCATAAAGAATGATACTTCAGTTATGCTCTTTCGGTCATCAATATTTACAGCCCAATCAGCGTTGGTAAACACCTTAAGTTCAAATTTTCCTTCTCTTCTATACCATAAGCCATATTCCTTGGTATTCTTCAGATATCTTAATTTTTTTTTCACAGCAGTCATATGTGATTCCCTGGGGTTAGCATAAAATCTAGCAACAATTCCTACTGCATGTACAATATCTGGTCTAGTGTGTACAACATACATGAGTTTTCCAATCATTGATCTATATAAAGTCTGATTTACCTCTGATGTCTTTTCCTCCTTTGTCAACTTACATCCAGTAGCCATCCATATTCCAACTGGTTTGGATTCTTCCATCTTGAATATTTTTAGTACTTCTTTGATGTATTTGGACCGTGTAATGAAAATACCTTCACATTGTTGCACAATCTGTAGACCAAGAAAGAACTTGATCTCTCCAAACATAGACATCTCAAACTCTTTCCTCATCTCATTAGCAAATTATTTTCATAGCATATCATTGCCTCCATATATGATGTCATCAACAAATATTTCAGCAATCAAAGTGTTAGCATCAGTATCTTCCTTCAAGTAAAGATTATTGTTTTCACTAGTCCTTACAAATCCAATACTTATAAGATAGGAATGAAGTCATTCATACCAGGCTCTAGGAGCTTGTTTCAATCCATACAAGGATTTATAAAGTATACATACCATGTTTCTCTTGCCTGGATCTACAAATCCTTCTGGTTTCTCAATGTATACCTCTTCTTCAAGTATTCCATTTAGGAATGCTGACTTGAAATCCATCTGGTATACCTTGAATCCCTTGAATGCAACATAGGTAAGTAGTATTCTTACACCTTCTAGCCTAGAAATGGGTGCAAAGGTCTCTTCATAGTCAATACCTTCTTCTTGTGCATACCCTTGCATACTAGTCTTTCTTTGTTTCTTGTGACTTCTCCATTCTAATTTAGCTTGCTCCTGAATATCCATTTAGTACCGATGACATTCTTGTCATCTGGTCTTGGTACAAGTGACCATGTCTTATTTTTCTCAATCTTATCAATCTCATCATTCATAACACTTATCCATTCTTCATTACCAAGTGCAACATTGACAGATTTTGGTTCAAACTCACAAATTGAACAACTTGTGTTTAGAGACTTACTTCTTGTTCTTGTACCAACTTTCTTATCTCCTATGATCTGGATCTCTAGATGGTTCCTTCTTACATATCTCCCAAGAACTAGTTCAGCTCTTTGTCTATCATCTTGATCATCATTTTTTCCTTCATTTTGTTCTTCATCACTCTATACGTTATTTTTATTATTATCCTAATCATCAGTATTTGGAACCTAACCATTGGTTACAACATTCTATTGCTCGAGAAGAGTGTTAGGTTCTTCACAATATACAAACTTGTTGTAGTCCTCTAGTTATTTTGTGCTTTCCAACTCATTCTTTTCTTCAAATTCATATATCTTCACATTTGCACTTTCAACAATTTTTTTAGAGGCCTTAATAAGACATTTATAAGCCTTTATTTTGGTGGAATACCTTAGAAAGATACCTTCATCACTCTTGGCATCAAGATTTCCATTTCTATCATCCTTTAAGATGTAACATTAACTACCAAATATTTTGAAGTAACTTACATTAGGTGTTTTACCATACCATAGCTCATAGGATGTCTTCTTTGTGTCCTTCAATTGTACTCTATTTAATGTGCAGAAAGAAGTACTGACAGCTTCCCTCTAGAAGATTTGGGTGATGCCTTTCTCTATCATCAGTGTTATAGCACAATCAACTATTATTTGTTCCTTCTCTCAACAATCCCATTTTGCTATGGTGTTCTTGGTGCAGAAACCTGTCTTTTTATACCATGCTCATTCTAGAAATAAGTGAATTCATCTGATATAAAATCTCCTCCTCTATCTGATCTCAAGTATTTCAAATCCTTACCACTTTGTTTTTCTACCATAGCCTTATACCATTTAAACATCTTGAATGCTTCAGATTTATCTTTTAGAAACATAACTGTCATCATTCTAGAAAATCATTAACAAAGAGAATAAAATATATATATTCATAATAAATATTTGTCCTTATTGGTCCACATAGATTAGTATGGACTAATTATAGAATATCATTAGATGTATGGGTTTCTTTTGAAACTAGACTTTGTCATCTTACCTTTTTGACAATTCTTGCACATGATGTTGTCGAGCTTTGACATCATCGGTAAGCCTCTTACTTTTCTCCTTCTTATTTTCATCATGTTGTCAAAATTCACATGACACAATATTTTGTGCCACAACCATATGTCTTCATTTCTATTCATTAAGCAAGTGGTGTTAGTATCATTCAGATAGAATAAGTTACCTTTTTTCT
>MU224754.1:4441139-4459327 GCA_018584345.1 Thuja plicata
GTGTGTCTATGACTTGATTTTCTTATTCTCATAGAAGATTTAAATGCAGACTCTAAGTTTGGTAAGACACTATTATCAAAGTTATTCATCTCAAATGAAATTAGTCTACCAATTAAACTATCAAGAGAAACTGTATTATTTGCTATTTCTCTCATTTCTTGAATGATAGAAACTCTAATAGAATATACAAGCAGTAAGGTTCTTAAGATTTTACTTATTACTGTCTCCTCTTCAAGTGTACCTCCAACTCCTCGTATAGAATTGACTATTTCTTTGATTCTTGTGTTGTACTGTGTGATGTTTTCTTCTTCTTTCATTCTGAGATCATCAAACTTTCCTCTAAGGATTTCTGCCTTGGCTCTCACAACATTTGTATCACCTCCATGTACAAGCTTCAGTTTGTCCCACATCTTCTTTGTATTTTTGCAATATTTGACATCTTCAAATTTAGCATCAGAGAGTGAGGAAGAAATCTCTATGACCATGCAGTTGTGCTCATGCTTCTCTCTCAATTTATCTACTGGTAATGCTCCCGTGGGAAACACATATTTGGTATCTAGGAATTGAGAAAAATCATTACCAATACCTGATAAGTGGAGTCTTACCCTATTTTTCCATTAAGCAAAGTTATCTTTGTTTAAGTTGGGTACATCTCGACTATTCATCTTATGATCCTTGACTTATCTCTTGAGACCTTCCTTCTAAGCACACACGATCTGATACCAATTGTTAGTAATAACTGAGAGGGGGGGGGGTGAATCAGTGGCCTCAAACATTTATCCTTCAAACTTAACTACTAATAAATAAATATCAGATTATTATGTCCCTACAAGATGCATGACATGAAATTCTAATAATGATTAACTATCTGTCAGTTTTCTCTATCAATCCTTATTCTTTCTTGACTACTGATAAGAAGTACAACTATTTACCAAAACTCAATAAATAAGTAGAGTATAATGATCAATCCAGAGTTAGCTATGTAAGATGCAAGAGATTAAAGAAATGAATCATACACACATAACACATAAATTTTAACATGGAAAACCTGTTAAGGGAAAAACCACTGGGACTAGTACCCTAAATTTTCACTCTTCTGAAGTGAGCCTTGTTAGAAGGCAACCCTGTTAAAGGTTACAAACACACTGTTAAGTGCATCCTTATTATAGGATTTTATACATAGAGGTTGTCAGTTAGTATCAGGCATCTATTCCTACCATCCTTGAATCAACCTCCTTCTTAGACTGTCAATAGGTATCGTGCAAGTCCAATGCTACTTTCATGAATCAAACTTTTTGGCACTCCTTGAGATGTACCTCAATATATAGAAGACTTTTAAGTCCTACTCAGTTAAGAGATTTGATGCTTCAATGGTTAAACTAAAACACTATGAGCTATTCATATTGTAACTTGAATTATAGATTTTTAGATCTATTTAAGTACATTACCTCTCTGATCAATGTATCAATTCAATCCTTTGTGCTCCACACTTTCTACTTTGTGATGTTGTGCTCACTATTCATCGGTGTCTGCAAAATTTCTTAGCTCTTCTATCAGCTTATTTCAATAGCACTACATGAATTTGTTCTTCATCAGTTTCTCTTTAGCATCCTCTTTCTATTCACTCCCCTTAATTCCATTCGTAAATGAATTAATCTTGTCTCTTATATAGACATAATATTCATTGTTTCTTGGTTCTTGATTCTTGATTCTTGATTCTTGATTCTTGATTCTTGATTCTCGATTCTTGGTGTGATAAACAATCCAGCCAATTAGATTTAAAGCATAACTCCTGATTTGTCTCATAGATATATTCTTTCCAACTATACAAATAATCTTTGAATCAATCACTTATCTCTGGTCAAATAAAACAAAGTAGACAACCAGTTAACTCTATTTTTAGCTCTGCCAGCTAGATATTTTGTCATTTTCTAAACTCTATGTTCTATCGGTCACCACTGTAGTTAGTTGTTAGTGACAACTAACTGATCTGTCTGTGAGACTCCAGTTAGCTTCATGATCTTTTTCCATTGAGCATCATTGGAATTTTACTTTTTGGGGAACTCTGTATCTTTGGTCATCGGGCACATTGAGTCTTTAGCTCGTCGAGAAACCTTTTGACTTTTCTTGTCAGGCATTCTATGGTTTTTCTTTATCGAGAAACACTATGCTTATGATCATTGTGTATCACTGTGCCTATTCTTCTTTTCTCTATCTATCGATGTGCACTCTGTCGGTGTTGTTTGTCACTTAGTAAATACTTGAAATTTATGCATTGCTAAAAGCATAACTCTGGTTCTCTAAATTCTTTGGCATTATGTACATGACTGTATAGATGATATCAAGTTGATTTCAATGACAATACAATACATTAACTAATTTAATTCCCTGCATTATCTTCAACTTAACATTATCAAACATTCAATCAGTTACATGTCATCAAGGACTTGAGTGGCTCAAGTAGGTCAGAAGGTTGATAGCTCTACATCAAGTGGTATTAGAGAAAGAGATATCATTAGGAGGAGGATTGTAAACCATGTCTATAGAAGAGGGAGACACTGATATCCAATCAAGAATCACAAATGTACAACTCGCAAGGACAATGAGAGAACAAATGGCAGCAAACAAAGATTTGAGGAGAGAAATGGAAAGACTCAAAGGGAAGGTTCATAGAAGAGGTGGTAAAAACTCTGGAGATGAGGAGGAAGGGAGTGATGAACAAACCCTTAAGTAGGGAGACGAAGAGGTTCCTACAGACCAAAGGTTACTCTTGATGACCTTGAAGTCCATGAAAAGAAGGAAAATGGATGTTAAACTAGATTTTCCTGTGTATAGTGGAAAGATGGACCCAGATGCTGCTGTGGATTGGGTTGACACTCTCTGAAGTTTCTATGATTGTGAATAAATTGATGACATGTAACTGATTGAATGTTTGATAATGTTAAGTTGAAGATGATGCAAGACATTAAATTAGTTAATGGTTGGTATTGTCATTAATGTCAACTTGATATCATCTGTATGGTCATATAGCTAATGTCAAAGACTTCATAAAATAAATCGAACTGAGGTTATGCCTTTAGCAATGCATAAAATTCAAGTATTCACTAAGTGATAGACTACACCGACGGAGTGCACACCATTGGTAAAGATAGAGATAAAGTCACAGTGATACCCGACGAGCAGAAGACAATATTGCCCGATGAAGCAGAATCACAAGATGCCTGATGAGCTGAAAATAGTGTTGCCCGACGAGAAAGATCCAATGATTCCCAACAGACATAGATCCTGAAGCTAACTAAAGTTGCACCGATGGAACTGGCAGTTGTCACTGATGACAAACTGCAGAGTTAACCAACAGAATGGAGAGATCAGAAAATGATAAAATATCTAGCTGGCAGAGCTTAAAGATAGACTTAACTGGTTGTTTTATTTCTTTTATCCAATGACAGTTAAGAAATTGATTTATACAGTTGGAAAGAAGATAACTACAATATAAATCAGGAGTTAAATCCGTAAATCAAATTGGCTCGATTGTTTTTCACTCCAAGAATCAAGAATCAAGAATTAGAATATCATGTCTATATAAGAGACAAGTATAATTCATTTCCACAAGCACTTAGATACATGGGCAGGTGAATTGAGAGAAGATGCTGAAGAGAAACTGATGAAGGTTAAGCTTCATACAGTCCTGATCAATCAAGCTAAAAAGAGAGAGCTAATGAATTCTACAGACACCGACAAACAACAAAGCACAACATCACTGAGTAGAAATTATGAAGCACAACGGAATTGAATTGATACATTGATCAGAGAGGTATTGTACGTAAATAGATTTTAATATCTACAATTCAAAGTTGCATTAGAAATAGGTCATTGTGTTTCAGTTTAACCATTGAAGCATTAAGTCTCTTAACAAAGCAGGACTTAATAGTCTTCTATAATTGAGGTATATCCTAATAGATTACCAAAAAGGTTGAATTATGATAGTAGCATCAGTCTTACCTAAAGCCTATTGATAGTCTAAGAAGGAGGCTGATTCAAGGATGGTAGTAAGATTAGCACAAAGTTTATTGATAGTCATGAAACTGATTCCAGGATGGTAGCATAGGTGCCAGATACTTAGTGACAATATATGTATAAAAATCCTCTAAAAAGGTCACACTTAACAGTGTGTTTGTAACCTTTAATAGGGTTTGCTTCTAATAGGGCTCATTTTAGAAGAGTGAAAATTTGGGGTACCGGTCCCAGTGGTTTTTTCCCTTAATAGGGTTTCCACGTTAAAATCCTTGTGTTATGTGTGTATGGATTATTACTTTATTATTTTACATTTCACATATGCATTTATGGATTGATTGGTATACTCTGCATATTTATTGAGTATCGGTAAATAAGTTTTACTGCTTATCAGTAATCAAGGAGAACAAGGACAGACAAGGTAAACCAACAGACAGTAAATTGTTTCAAATATTTCAAGGCATACATCTTGTAGGGACTTAATAATCTGAGGTGTATTAATTGGTGTATTGAAGTTTAAAGGATATATTTTTGAGGCCACTGATTCACCCCCCCCTCTCAGTTATTACTAACAATTGGTATCAGAGCTTGTGTACTTAGAAGGAAGGTTTCAAGACCTAAGAAAAGATCACAAGATGAATAGATGAGATGTGCCCAAGTTGAACAAGGACAACTTTGCTTCATGGAAAAGAAGAATAAAGCTTTACTTATCAGGTATTGGCAATGATATTACTTAATACTTAGATACTCAATATGTGTTTCCTACAGGACCATTGATAGTAGATCAATTGAGAGTAAAGCATGAACATAACTGTATGGTTATAGAGCTTTTAGCCTCACTCTCTGATGCTGAATTTGAGGATGTCAAAGATTGCAAAAATGCAAAAACAATGTGGGATAAGTTAAAGCTTGTACATGGAGGTGATGCAAATGTTTTGAGAGCCAAGGCAGAAAGCCTTAGAGAAAATTTTGATGATCTCAGAATGAAAGAAGGTGAAAACATCATTCAGTATAGCACAAGAATTAAAGAAGTATTCAATGCTATAAGAGGCATTGGAGGTGGACTTGAAGAGGAGACAATGGTAAGTAAAACCTTAAGAACCCTTTTGCCAATATATGCTATTAGAGTCTTTTCTATTCAAGAAATGAGAGCAGTAGCAAACAATACAGTCACTCTTGATAGCCTTATTGGTAGACTGATTTCATTTGAAATGAATAACTTTGATAATAGTGTCTTACCAAGTTTAGAGTCTGCATTCAAGTCTTCTGTGAGAGTAAGAAAATATATTCAGAGACACTAATCTAGAAGAGACAGTGAAAGAGAAAGTGAAGAAGAAGATCTAGATGAAATTGAAGCACTCATGGAAAGAAGAATACTAAAAGGCAAAGGTAAATACAAAGGCAAGTTACCACTTGTATGTTTCAATTGTAAAGAGACTAGACATTTTGCTGCAAGATGTCACAACAAAAGAAAAGATGACAGAAGTGATAACAGATCTTTTGAGAAGATTATGATAGAGGTGATAACAAAGATTACAGAGGTTACTGATGATCAAAAAGAAGTTATACCCAAGATTACAAGGACAAAGGCAAGAAGGCTAGCTATCTAGCTGCTTGCAAAGATGAAGACACTGACACCGAACCGGATGATGATGTTGAGATAGTGTTTGTAGCTGTGAAGGATGATTCAGATGAAGATGAAAGGTATGAAGAAACTACACTCATATCTAAGATTAGTAAAAATGATATTTGAATTATAGATAGTGGTTGCACTCGCCACATGAATGGTGACAAAGAAAAGTTTAATACTTTTGAATACTATAAAGGTGGTATAGTAAGAATGGGAAATGATTCAGCTTGTAAAAATGTAGGTAAAGGAACAGTAATGCTGAATAACCTGATTAAATGTGAAAATGCTTATTGGGTAAAAGGATTGAATTATAATATGTTGAGTGTTTCTCAGATGAATAATTCAGGTCACAGAGTAGCATTTGAGAACAAGGCAAAGATCTTCAATGAGTCAGGAATACTGATTGGTACCGGTGAATAGAGAAAAGGTAACTTATTCTATCTGAATGATACTAACCCCACTTGGTTAATGACCAGAAATGAAGATATATGGTTGTGTCACAAAAGTTTGTGTCATGTGAATTTTCACAACATGATGAAAATAAGCAAGAAAAGAAGTGTAAGAGGCTTACCAACAATGACAAAGCTAGACAACATCATGTGCAAGAATTGTCAAAAAGGTAAAATGACAAAGTCTAGTTTCAAAAGCAAAACCCATACATCTGATGATATTCTAGAATTAGTCCATGCTGATTTATGTGGACCTACGAGGACAAAGAGATATTATGGAGATAGATATTTTATTCTCTTTGTTGATGATTACTCTAGAATGATGACAGTCATGTTTCTAAAAGAAAAATCTGAAGCATTCAAGATGTTTAAATGGTATAAGGCTATGGTAGAGAAAAAAAGTGGTAAGGATATGAAATATTTGAGATCAGATAGAGGAGGAGAATTTATATCAGATGAATTCACTAATTTTTGTAATGAGCATGGTATAAAAAGGTAGGTTTCTGCACCAAGAAAACCACATCAAAATGGGATTGCTGAGAGAAGGAACAGATCAACAGTTGACTATGCAAGAACACTGATGATAGAGAAGGACATCACCAAAATATTTTGGAGGGAACCTATCAGCACTGTTGTCTATACACTTAACATAGTACAATTGGGAAAGGACTCAAAGAAGACTCCTTATGAGCTACGGTATGGTAAAACACCCAACGTAAGTTACTTCAAAATATTTGGAAGTCAATGTTATGTCTTAAAAGATGATAGAAATGGAAAGCTTGAAGCCAAAAGTGATGAAGGTATTTTTCTGGGGTATTCTACCAAAAGAAAAGCTTTTAAGTGTCTAATCAAGGCTTCTAACAAAATAGTTGAAAGTGCAAATGTAAAGATTGATGCATTTGTTGAAAAGAATGAGCTAGAAAGTACAAAATAACCAGAAGACTATAATAAATTTGTATACTATGAAGGACCCACAACTCTACCTGAGAAACAGTGCTTAAATCTAGATCAACAAAATGTTGCAACTGACGGTCAGAATGTTGTTACCGACGGTCAGGATAATGATCAAGATAATGTGCAAGGTAATGAATATCAAGCTGATATACAAATATTTGTACTTGTACTTGCAAGATATGTAAGAAGGAACCATCCAGAGGACCATATCATAGGAGATAAGAAAGATAGTACAAGAATAAGAAGTAAGTCTTTAAACTCAAATTGCTTAATTTGTGAGTTTGAACCAAAGTCTGTCAATGCTGCACTAGATAATGAAGAATGGATAAGTGCTATGAATGATGAGATTGAACAGATTGAGAAAAAAAAGACATGGTCACTTATGCCAAGATCAGATGACAAGAATGTCATTGGTACAAAATGGATATTCAAGAACAAACTGAACGAGAATGGAAAGGTCACAAGGAACAAAGCAAGACTAGTATGCAAAGGGTATGCACAAGAGGAAGGTATAGACTATGGAGAAACCTTTGCACCCATTTCTAGACTAGAAGGAGTGAGAATTCTACTTGCTTATGCTGCATACAAAGGATTCAAAGTATATCAAATGGACGTCAAGTCAGAATTCTTAAATAGAATACTTGAAGAAGAGGTATACATTGAGCAACCAGAAGGGTTTGTGGATCTAGACAAAAAGAATATGGTATGTAGACTTCACAAAGCCCTGTATGGATTGAAACAAGCTCCCAGAGCCTAGTATAAATGACTTAATTCCTATCTAATAAGTATTGGATTCATGAGGACTAGTGAAAACAGTAATCTTTATTTGAAAGAAGATACTAATGCTAACACTTTCATTGCTGAAATATTTGCTGATGAAATCATATTTGGAGGCAATGATATGCTATGCAAATAATTTTCTGATTAAATGAGAAAAGAATTTGAGATGTCTATGTTTGGATAGATCAAGTTCTTTCTTGGTCTACAGATCATTCAACAAAGTGAGGGCATTTTTATTACACAGTCCAAATACATCAAAGAAGTCCTAAAAATATTCAAGATGGAAGATTCCAAATCTGTTGGAACATCGATGGCTACTAGATGCAAATTAACAAAGGAAGATAAGACAACAGAGGTAAATTAGACTCTATACAAATCAATGATAGGAAAACTCATGTATGTTGTACACACTAGACCAGATATTGCACATGCAGTAGGAATCGTTGCTAGATTTTCTACTAACTCTAGGGAATCACATATGACTATTGTGAAAAGAATCCTAAGATATCTGAAGAAGACTGAGGAATTTGGCTTATGGTATAGAAGAGAAGACAAATTTGAACTAAAAGTGTTTACCGACGCTGATTGGGCTGGAAATATTGATGATCAGAAGAGCACAACTGGAGGAGCATTCTTTATGGGTGACAAACTTGTCACATGGATTAGCAAGAAGCAAGGATGCATCTCTCAGTCTACTGCAGAAGTAGAATATGTTGTTGCTGCTGCAAACTGCTCAAATATTGCATGGATCAAATAGTTGCTGGAAGGTATGTATATGAAGATCATAGAACCAATGATTATTTATTGTGATAACACTAGTGCAATAAATATTTCTAAGAATCTAGTCATGTATGCAAAGACTAAACACATTTCCATCAAGTATCATTATTTGAGAGAACAAGTTCAAGAAAAAGAGGTAATACTTGAATATGTGCAATCAAAAGAACAATTGGCTGATATCTTCACCAAGCCACTACCCAAGGATACATTTAAGTAGTTGAGAAAAAGACTAGGGGTCAAACCCATGTCTACCAGTCAGTAAAAGGACTGAAAGCTACATCAACCATATATTATCAGAATATCATTCATGATTGATGCAAGCAGAAGCTGAACTTCAAAGCTACATCTATATACAGAAGGTATATATCAGAACTGAGCACCAAAGAAAATTGTTATATTGATGATGGATAAGGGAAATTCAAGGAATATATTATGGAGAGAAGAAATTGTTTGACAGAATGTCAGATACTTGTGAAAATATTTGTTTGGCATTAATGTCAAAAGGAGAGAATGTATCCATATTATCAATAGAAACTATTCATTATCAGATTACTCCAACCAGGGAGAGATCATATCCATAGGGAGATAATTTGTATTCAAAGTTGACAAAGACATCAAAGAAGATGAAAAGTCAAGAGAGAAATTAACACAGATAGAGGATACAACACATCAGAAGAAGAAACAGAAAAGCTGCAAGAATCAAATCTAAGCTTACATAGAGCTTACTAGCGGTCAGACATTTTTATTAGTTATCAAAATAAATTGTTTGATAATTTGATGAATCTCAACAATTGTATTTCATATTGTATTAGAAATTGTATAGTATGATAATATAGTATGTCGCCATTAATGCTAAAGGGAGAGATTGATGACATGTAACTGATTGAATGTTTGATAATGTTAAGTTGAAGATGATGCAAGACATTAAATTAGTTAATGGTTTATATTGTCATTGATGTCAACTTGATATCATCTGTATGGTCATATAGATAATGCCAAAGAATTCATAAAATCAATGGAATAGAGGTTATACCTTCAGAAATGCATAAAAGTAAAGTATTCACTAAGTGATAGACTACACTGATAGAGTGTACACCATCAATAAAGATAGAGATAAAGTCACAATGATACCCGATGAGTAGAAGATAGTATTGCCTGACGAAGCAGAATCATAGGATGCCTGATGAGCTGAAAACAGTGTTGCCTAATGAGAAAGATCTAATGATGCTTGACAAACGGAGATCCCGAAGCTAACTGAAGTTGAACAAACAGAACTGGCAGTTGTCACCAATGACAAGCTGTAGAATTTACTGATAGAACGGAGAGATCAGAAAATGAAAAAATATCTAGCTGGCAGAGCTTAAAGATAGACTTAACTAGTTGTTTTATTTCTTTTATCCAACGATAGTTAAGCAATTGATTTATACAGTTGGCAAGAAGATAACTATGAGATAAATCAGGAGTTAAAGTCATAAATCAAATTGGATCGATTGTTTTTCATGCCAAGAATCAAGAATCAAGAATTAGAATATCATGTCTATATAAGAGACAAGTATAATTCATTTCCACAAGCACTCTGATACATGGGAGAGTGAATTGAGAGAAAATGCTAAAGAGAAACTGACGAAGCTTAAGCTTCATACAGTCCTGATCAATCAAGCTAAAAAGAGAGAGCTAATGAATTCTATAGACACCGATGAACAACAAAGCATAGCATCACTGAGAAGAAAGTGTGAAGCACAAAGGAATTGAATTGATACATTGATCAGAGAGGTATTGTACATAAATAGATCTAAATATATGTAATTCAAAGTTGCATTGGAAATAGGTCATTGTGTTTCAATTTAACCATTGAAGCATTAAGTCTCTTAACAGAGTAGGACTTAACAGTCTTCTATAATTGAGGTATATCCTAATAGATTACCAAAAAGGTTGATTCATGATAGTAGCATCGGTCTTACCTAAAGCCTATTGACAGTCTAAGAAGGAGGCTGATTCAAGGATGGTCGTAAGATTAGCATAAAGCCTATTGACAGTCATGAGACTGATTCAAGGATGGTAGCATAGGTGCCATATAATTAGTGACAATCTATGTATAAAAATCCTCTAACAAGGTCGCACTTAACAGTGTGTTTGTAGCCTTTAACAGGGTTGGCTCCTAACAGGGCTCACTTCAGAAGAGTGAAAATTTGGGGTACCAGTCCCAGTGGTTTTTTCCCTTAACAGGGTTTCCACATTAAAATCCTTGTGTTATGTGTGTATGGATTATTAATTTATTGTTTTACATTTCACATATGCATTTATGGATTGATTGGTATACTCTGCATATTTATTAAGTATCGATGAATAAGTTTTACTGCTTATCAGTAATCAAGGAGAGAAAGGACAAACAAGCTAAACTGACAGACAGTAAATTGTTTCAAATATTTCAAGGCATACATCTTGTAGGGACTTAATAATCTGAGGTGTATTAATTGGTGGATTGAAGTTTAAAGGATAAATTTTTGAGGCCACTGATTCACCCCCTCCCCCCCCCCCCTCCTCTTAGTTTTTNCCCCCCCCCCCCCCCCCCCTCCTCTTAGTTTTTACTAACAGAAATATATGAGAACCAAAAGGTAAATATTTCCAAGTCAAAATTAAAGAGATCTACACTAACATGGTGGAATTTCACTCAAGATGAAAGAGTGAAGAAGGGAAGGCATAAAGTTACCGCTTGGAAAAGATGGTAGCCTTACTCAAAGAGGCATACATTCCTGAAGATTATGAAGTGTAACTTAATCAGAGGGAGATGAGTTTGAGGCAGAAGGAGGTAGATGTTTAAAGTTATGTAACGCCCTGCCAAGGAACCCAAGAGAGATTAACCTAAAACATGTCACTATGTGTGCTGAATAATTTTTTTTTTAATGTTAACATAAAAAAACATATATTCATGTGGAAGCAATTACCATTTATACACATGTCTTACACTCACATAGATTACATGACTCAAGGGTTCCTTGACGTTGAATTACTTAAAGCAAAAACACAACTAACAATATAACAAAAGATTCCATTTGATTAAACATAACAAGTACAACTTACATAACCATAAATACAAACCTCGTGGATAACCATGAAACCATCATAACTCACATCCACTGCACATGTCACAGGGTATGTAGTAATCATTCTAATCTACTTACTATTACAATTTCCAGATTGGGTATCACATGCGATACACTAATATAAGATTAAAATAATCAAATTACATAATAAATGATAAAGGAACATAAAGAGCTCATTCACAAAGAACCATCAAGCACCTGGTACAAGGATATCGAATCTCAATGGATAAAGATTCACTACCACCCATCCGTGTGGAACCACAATGGTCCACCCTAGCGTGTTGAGGCGATGAAAACAGATCCCAATCGGATATCCAAAACCAACAAGGCATAACCACTAAGCAAGGGATCTTGATAGCTCTCTAATCCAGTGTACTAATCATCATAAAAGGTAAGACTCACTAATCTAGAGGCAACTGACAATGTAGGAAATCTAGCATGTGTAAAGGAAGGTGTCATCATGTATGTCTATCCTTAAGTTCAGCCCAGATAATCACAACAGATTTCGGCACCTAAGTGACCATACACGGAGCCAATGTCCTCTCATACTGACAAGGCCCACTAACTATGTCAGATACCTCGCAGGGCAACTAACATCTTCTCCAAACCATCTTAGCCTATACTAGCACTCAAGCATTGGTGAGGGCACATCTTATTAATTCATTTTAATCTCTCAAATATGTCTTTAGTTATCACTTATTAAGAAACTCCATAATAAGCAACCCAGTAGTCTCTTACGGACAAAGAACTTATTGCAAGCCACCTCCTACTATGCATCTAGGTAACCTACCCTAGGCTTAGAGATCCCAATAGATCTAGCATAGGTCACAATCCTAATGTACCCCAAATCTGTATCCCATACAATAGGAACAGTCACATAGGTGCACTAGCAGATAACAAAATTGAAAGGGTCAACATGGTCAGTTCAGGGTAATATCTGACAACACACACACCATGAAGTAACAGAAATAATAAACACTCCCACCAGCCTCTGTATACATCCTAGGTCATCTAATGTCCCAGTTAACAACATATACAAGCACAAGAGTTCCATAAGATGCATAGAAACCAAAACGTCTAGAAAGACTGCAAAATGAACTTTTAAGCATACAATCATTTGTGGATAGTGCGAACAAAACTCCATTTAGACAATCACTTAATCTGAAATAACTAAGATAGTTTGCATTATCTTCATTTAAGAACCACATCTAGTAATTACATAAACTAATCAGAATATTCATTAATTATATCAAATTACTTGTCTACCCCTAAAGTCTCCATTTACCTCGTAACTACACAATTAAAGTCAATCTTGATTATCTTTTGATTAAACAATTATGTCTTTACTAAAGTAATTAATTAAACATATTAATAATTTAATTATAACTAATAATCAATATATTAATTTAAAATTAATAATACCACAAAAATATTAATCTAAATTAATAATTTATACATTAAAATATAATTAAACATTAATATATTTTAAATTAAAAACTATAAAGAAAAAATGTGTTAATTAAGTTATATATATTAAACATAATTAATAACTAAATAATCTAACAACCTTTATATTAAAGAAATTACAATAATAATAATTAAAAAAAAACTAAATTAATAAATATAATCATAAAACAAAAGTTAACTTAATTAATAATAAAAATACAATTTAAACTAATTAAAAACTAATCAAAATTTAAACGAAAATAAAATTAAAGTTTTTTTTTTTTTTTTTTAACAAAATAATAAAAAATAATAAAAAAACCGATCAACTAAACACGGGGGGACCCACGCGGTTTCCCCCCACCCTCATAACTTCCTTGGCCACCGGCGCCGATGGCGACCGGACGGCCCGCCTATAGCCTGGGTGTGGGGATGGGGTCCCACCCCCCCATAACGTATATTATATATTTTTTTAAAATAAATTTCTTTAAAAGAAATTTCAAACTGTGCTTTTCTTTTTAAAAAGAACTTTACTTTATTTTTATTTATATTATTATTTTTTTAGTTTAATTTAATCTGAAAATGGAATAACAAAAGTAAAAAAGGTTTATTTATTATTTTGTCTTTAGCTATTTTCGTTTGGGTAATTTATTTATTTTTTGTTCACCAGTTTTTTACGTCTTTTACAGAGAGTGGGTATTTTTTTTATTTAATTTTTTTTGCATTGAAATACATAGAACTTCAAATATTTAATTTCCACTATAGTCAAAACTATAGGCAGAATGATTTTTAGAATTCAAGGAGATTTATGAGAGATATGAATACGAAATTTTGACAGCATAACTATAATATACTAAGGAATACATAATCGTGAAAACAATGAATCCAAACTTCTCATAAACTCCAAAAAAATAATGAAACATCTACTAATTGTAAATTTAATTTCTTCTATAGTATAACTATATCAAGAGCTTAATTTTTTTTTCCTAACAGATCTAGAGGGAATTTCTTCTCAAAATTTTTACAGCATAACCCTACGATGCTAAGATTATAGAAAATGAAAGAAGTATAGATCTAGGGTTTCTAGAAACACCCGAAAATACAGAAAACATCCATAAGCCATTTAAAGAACAAATTTAAGGAATATGCACTATAACATACAAAAAACCTCATATCTACAAAATTGAATCCATGCAAGGCAAATGAAACCTACTTTTAATCCAATGCAAGAAACGGAGGAATGTAGCTTGGAGGATGAAATTAGATCTAAAACCCTCAAGCCCAATTCAACCACAGATCTGGCAACAATGTAGATTCGAACACACACACACACACACACACACACAAGCAATAGAAAATCCTGAAAACTTCAAAGCAACAAGGATCCACAACAATCCACAATCCTTCAAAAATCTCAAATCACCAAGAGCTCTCCAATTCTCAAAAACCTGTTCTGAGAGAATGAATGACCAATTCCCCCTAAAGAGATTCAAATTCCCCAAAACATGCAAAGGTGAATGACAACTCCCAAGTCAATCCCTAACTTAACTCAACTTCAAAATTGAAAGTAAATCCAAATTAATTAAATAAAATATGCTTTATTGCCACAACTCAACTTTGACTCCTAATTACAAGTTGAGATATTTAAATTTGAAAATACTTTTTCAACACAATTATGCACATATAATTAATAAGATATTTAATTAAATAGATTAAATATTTATGTCACAATAATGCATGTAACCAAATATTTAATTATTTAATTAATCATATAAGCTCATACAATATAGTTTTCAATTAAATATTTAATTAAATTAAAATATACAAATATTTCAATTTAATTAATTATTTAAAATAAACTTAGGATATAATTAAATCATTAATTCAACTATAATCCATTAATTCATAGAATACGAAAAATCACTCAATAATCTAAAAATCACCTAAAAACATAATCAAGCAAAACACACACAAACACAAGAGAGAGGGTATTTGAATTCTGTCAACCTAGACAAATCTGGATAAGGTAGTCATACTAAAACTCATCCTACATTAGAATGATTAGGCTTAGGTTAGGGTTTTGGATCTGTATGTTACCTCCCCTCTTTACCATTGAGATGAATATTTATGGGCACGCTCACTCCTGCCAATTCAGGGAAGACGATGCCCTATACCTGCAATCCTATCACCAAAAGAACACGCATGTACATACATAATACAATATCACAAACAATGATAGGGATCAGTCAAACGTGTGGATCTCGCCGAGGCAAGTAACTACATCTCCGTCCCCTACCACAACAACACATCAACAAGTACATTCACATATAAGACAACCATACACATGAGAGTATGGGGTAAGTATATCATAATCTGAAAATGACAACATGATAAGTATATAATAATCAACATGATAAAATCATCACATCTAACTATGCATAAGGTAAAATCATGACATCATAAACATGTATCATCATCAAATGAAATAATATCAGCTCACATGAAATGTGGCCTAAAAGAATTTGGCCAATCAACTGAAACCGATGCGTAAAAGAGTACAGCATCACTAACTAAAAGCAAAACATGAGTGGGTATTACAAGTTACACTAAGGAGTTCCAGAGGCTTTTCATGAAGTCTAAGGTGGCAGTACCCAAGAGTGTGAAGCTTGCAAGATACATGAAAGGATTGAGAATTACAATACAAGATGAACTTAGTTTTAGTAGCCCTACCATAGTGAAAAAATTATATCAATTAGCATTGAAGGTTGAGAAGCTCAAGAGAAGACATGAACAAGGTGATAGAGGGAGAGGACAAAAGGATTTTTGAAGTATGGGTAGAGGCATGACCAGTTGGAGAGGACAAGGTCCAAAGGAATTTTGGGAATCAAGTCATGGAGGTATCCAAGGAGAGAGTAGCTCTAGAGGTTCCTTTAGGGGAACAAGATCAAACTCTAGAGGGATATTTGGGGGAAGATGCCCAAATACAATCAAATGATTTAGGTGTCATCAGCCCAGACATTTGTTTTGAAAAAGGAAATAAACAAGGTGAGAGGAGAGAAAATTTGGTGACGGATGAAGACTCCCAAAGTGTGCATTCTCATATATCCTTTGCAACACTAGAGCAGGGAGATTCACTCATGATGAGAAGGACTTTGATCAAAGCGGCTAGTGCACTAGAGCCACCCCAAAGGAATACACCTTTTAGACCCACATTGATGAAGGGTGCTCCCCTTAATACCACAAACACATAACAGAAATAGAGGAGCAACAACAATTTGCAAGAATAGAAAATGGGCTTCTTATTATCTCCACAAATGTGGAATTAAAAACTTTCAGAATTACAATATGCAAAGCGACATGGGCATTCCCCTTACAATATTTTGTATGAAAAAGCCTTGAATTATTACCCAGATCTACCCCGAACTATCCCGAACTACCTAAGACAACACTACGGGCCTTCTTTATATAGGCAATTTCCACCGCCCGAGAAGGTTCCAGAAATTTAGCCCTTAGGGCCGACCAAACTTAGAATTTTTTTTTTTTTCAATTTAGTACATCAAAGTCGGCTCAAAATAACTTTTGAAACCCGAACAAAAATTTTGAAGGAAAATTATTTTCTTCTATTTTAGGTGGCCCAACTTCTGGAGACCATAAGTCATCACCAGTTGACCCGATTGAATATTATAACCCCATTTCAGAAACGCCACGAAGCGCTCTACAACACTTGAATTAAACAAGGTTTATTTGACCCAAGTTTTGACCTCATCCAGGGCCTCTAAAGCCTTCAAAACTAAGCTCAAAGTTTTGGTACCCTATTTTCAATACCGAAAATTTTCAATATCTTCAAAACTAGGCTTGATCTAGCCATGAAACTTTACTGGCAAGCTGATATGACTAAGATGAACCTCCACATGCAAAATCAGAACATTCCGAGATTGTATGAAAACCTTACTAAAAATAGAAAGTTTCCACAAATAGCAGCTCTCCAACAGATAGCCCTTATTGAATACAAAAAAAATAGAAATATTTTTTATTTGGGTGATGCAAGATTGCTCTTACACCTTGGATGCTCCTGCATAAGACAACCCGGGGTAATTTGAGAAGTGACCCTGTCACGTCTCAAGTGTGTAGAGGAAAATCAAGATGGTTAACCTCCTCCTTTGTCAGCCATGATGAATCTTCAACAGGTAGTCCTTTCCACTTGACCAGATATTCTTCATATGTCATGTTCCTTGTGCTTCTGCCAATATGACTATCCAGTATGTCTTCAATCTCCTTGATATCTGAACTGGTTATTGGAATACTCCATTGTGTTGCTATAACCTCGTCTTCAACACCTCCTTTGTGATACTCTGTCAACTCTGAAATGTTAAACACTGGTGAAATATTTAGCTCAGTAGGCAATTCTACTTCATATGCATTTCCTGAATCATGCTTCTTCAGTATTTTACATGGCCCAAACTTCTTCATTTTTAGCTTGTTATATGTACCAACTGGAAATTGCTCCTTCCACAAATGAACCATGACTTCATCTCTAACCTAAAATTCCTTATGCCTCCTCTTCTTATCCGCCTTAGCCTTATAATGTGCATTCATCTTGGTAATGTGCTTCCTCACCTCCTCATGGATGTTCTTCAAATGCTCTGCGAAATCCTCAGCTTCAGCACTAATTATTTCTCCTTTATCTATCTTCCTCAACTCAGATGCATTTCTTGGACTACTTCCATATACAATCTGGAATGGTGATTTACCAGTGCTCCTATTGACAAAATTATTGTATGCAAATTCTACCTGTGGTAAAATCAACTCCCATCCTGTTGGCTTATCTCCAACCAAACATCTCAGCAAATTCCCCAAACTCCTATTCACCACCTCTATCTATCCATCAGTCTGTGGATGATGTGACAAACTGAACTTCAAATCTATCTTCAACTTCTTCCACAACGTACGCCAAAAATATCCAACAAACTTAGTGTCTCGATCTGAAACTATGGTCTTTGGCAAACCATGTAGCCTCACCACTTCTCTGAAAAA